>NIPQ01092836.1:0-15232 GCA_002806875.1 Lepidotrigona ventralis hoosana
TACAAAGTAGGGAAATACTCAGTTTGGAAATACAAAGTAGGGAAATACGCAGTTTGGAAACACAAAGTAGGGAAATACGCAGTTTGGAAATACAAAGTAGGGAAATACGCAGTTTGGAAACACAAAGTAGGGAACACAGTTTGGAAATACGCAGTAGGAAAGTACGAAGTTTGGAAATACGCAGTAGGGAAGTACAAAGTTAGACCATTGGCGGCAGCGTGTGCATTTTTTATTTATCGACACAGCTGGCGCGTCACTGCAAGCATTTTTGCCCCTCGAGCTCGCAAGGGTAGATATGGTTGCGATATAATAAATAGCCGGAGAATACCTATGAATGCAACCGGTTAAACGCGTGTACGGACGACACTACGGTATACACGTTTCCGTGTATACGATCCCAGTGTCTTATCTTAGGGAACATACATGGAAAACATTTTCGAACGGTAGATTCGCGTTCTGCCGCAGGACTTGTGCTATGCGTAGGCGCATTATGCCGGTTCGTATTAGCAGTCGAGTTTACCGGAGAAGCAGGAGAAGAAGCAGCAGCACTAGCTAGCACCACCACTAGCACCAGCAGCAGCAGTAGGAGGGAGGATGTGTATGCGCANAGCAGCAGTAGGAGGGAGGATGTGTATGCGCAGAAACTATAGAGCTGGCGTCGTTCGATCCCATTACAGTTCAATTCAGCTAACTGTCGTAACGTTGCACGACGCGTCTTTGCAACAAACTTCTACAAAATTTCTATAATATAAAGGTCATCTTTTTTTGTCTTTTGACACCGCTTTCTACCTAGTGCTTCCAGGAGTCCAACAATTTTTCTTTTAACTTCAAATAATATAAAAGTGAAAATTCCACGCTATCGAAGAATTTATAACTTCAAAAGTTTTTATTACTTTTTATTAATTTTAGTAGGAAAAGATGGCCATCAAGTATTATCAATTGTTGTTAAACAGTCGTGCCCCAAATAGTTGTATAAAGTTGGTCACTAATCCGGAAACTTACGAGATGCAATTACGAGACAATCGTATCGTTTATTTGCACAAATGTGAATTTTGTAATTCGCGATAACTAACGAATCGGTAGTCGATACATATTTCTGCTGATATTCCCGGTCCCTGTGACATCGGTTGAGTCGCCCAACGCGTTATCCCAAAATTTGCACCGATACGCATTACAAATTTATACCTACGTATAATAAAGCGTAACGTGATAATTGCAGTTCATTACCGTATGCCGAGAAACGTTCGAGTTGAAACGAAAATAGCAAACGTATCTCTCTTTATCTACATTGGGCAGAGATATACCTACGCACGTTTAAAGAAATGGAATTGCCTAATTAAAACGGATCAGTTTCGTTCGATCGAAAGGAATTACGAAAAAAATAGCAAACGATCGGAGAATAAAAAAAAAAAATATCAAAATTAACGAGACAGTGCGTTTTATTAGTAATAAATTGAACGATAATCCAATACACGTTTTTCGATCGTTTAAAGTGACCTTTGATTTTTAAAAACTCAAACGGATCGAATCATGATCTTTCAACTGAGAATAAATAAAAAGTATCAAAATTAACGAGTAAATCCTTCTTGATCTTTTTTTTTTTCTTTTTAAATAATCTTAAAATTTTTAAAAATGTCGAAATTGAAAGATGAAATCACGATCTTTCAACTAAGAATAAATAAAAGATATCAAAGTCAACGAGAGCGCGGCATGTAATGCTAAACTCGCGTCTCGAATCGACTAAAACTTTTTTCTTCAAATAATTTTGCTAGACACGTTACGACGAGAATATTTGACAGATTTATAGATCCTGTTATTATTCTATATACGATTGTGAATTGGTCGTTCAAGACCTCTTCCCTATCCCCTCCCTGTCGCTCGAAAAAGCTTGCTTTTCTAATTTCGTTAGCCAGCGTTGAGATTCTCTGCTCGTAGCAGGGAAATTTCATTTCTAACAAGTTGAAGTACATTTTGGGCATATTTAGACAAAGTACAGGGTGGCCACTGAAAAAACCGAAGGGTTTAAAAGAGTCATAACCTGTACGTTCCTTCGATCTTTTTTTTTATTTTCTTTCCTTGCAGGTTATGAAATTACAAGATCATAAAATCCGTTGATTATATTTCCAAATAAAATAATAAAAAATTAAGAGAGAAACATGTGTTTGTAAAAAGTTATTTTTGTTTAATATTATTCAGTCTTTCGGTGGGCCACCCTGTATGATCGTATTTCGAGGAATATTTGGGCCGAGAATGAGAAAACGAGTCGTCAGTTCGATGGGCTGGTGCCGTTTTACGCCCGAGTTTTACCTTTTCAGAGACGTGACTCGTTAGTGGCGACCGAGGACACGGTCGAGGTGAGAGGGGTTTCTCGATTACATAACGCGAATGATACCGAGCGAACGGTAAAGAAGAGGCAACCATTTCTTCCTCTTTTTCTTTTCTTCCTCTTCTTCTCGAACGCTCGTTGTCATTCGAGATGTTAGAGAGATGTTTGACCGAAAAAAAGGTTACTTTTCACCAGCTCTCGCTTCGTCTCGGTTCCTTTATTCGTTATTATTAATAAAATTTGTCTTCTCTTCTATAAATGTCCAGTGTTCTTTTTTTTTTCATTCTCACCGGTTTAGGTTAGGTTTAGGTTAGATTTTTCAGCCATTGGAAAATCAAAATTTTTTCATCTTCACCGGTTTAGGTTAGGTTTAGGTTAGATTTTTCAGCCATTGGAAAATCAAAATTACAACAAACCGACAAACAAGATAGAGCAAGACGTAAATTTCTACATTTAGATGTCGAATTAGACACGAAAACGTCAGTTCCGATACTTCGATTATGTTTCTAACCTAAGTCGTCATCAAGAATTCATAATTTATAATTTATGGGAACCTCGTACGTGCAATTTCCCTCCACTTAATCCCGTTATTACAAGTAAAATTACGTACCAACGAGTAGCCAGTCGCTCGATAAACGAACGTTCGTTAATTGGTTAATTGGTAGTTGGTTTAATAAAAGAAGGGAAAAAAAAGAAAGCAACGACAATCATTCAACAGCGAATCATTCGTGGAAAGGGATCATCGATATCGGGCACGGAATCATTTTTTTGATAAAAGATTGTCTCATTGTTGCGACGTAGCGTTTCTTCCTTCTCTTTTCTGACTTCTATCGCGCGAGATTATCTCTGATAACTCACCGTGTACATCGCTCGTTGTTATACTCTCTCTCTCTCTCTGTAAAGATCTATTTTTAAAAGGACTAATTTCGCAAAAATAATGCCAGAGATCTGAAACAAGTGACACTCGGATTTCGATCGGTCAAAACGATCCCTGATCTTTCATTCTCTTTCAGTCTTTTTCCCCCCAATTTGAACATCAAATTTGTACATAACACGCCAAGTTTAACCTCTAAACTCGACTTTTGCCTGCGAGTGTACCCAACGTTCCGTTTTTACTTCCTCGTCAATATTGTGTTTTATCGATTCGCAGTCACGTTGGAACCCGAATTCGAACTTGGAAGGCCCTTAACCTCTTGACAAACGAAATTCGACCAGAAGCACGATATTCGTGTTTAACTTGGCAAAGATCGTTTTTTTTTTTATACTGCGAAATGTCATGAACAAAATTGATAAAAAAAAAAAAATTAATAATTCGATAGCCCTTAGTCATTGGGTTAAACAAACTGCTTCGTACACGTTCGATCGATGCTCTTATTAGCGACCAATGCTAACAGGAATTCGCAAATAGAATTTACTCGAGAGCTGGCCGAGATCACAATGAACGCGTGCAACTTGTAACCAGACGCGAAATTCAATACGTAATTCAAGCCTCGGTGTCCAGGCACTGTATCCCAGGTGTTTCGTTGCCTTGATCCGAATGCGTAAGGAAAGCGGACAAAAGGGAGACGGGCAAAAGTATGAAGTTGCGCATCTATTGCTCAACAACGAGGGGCGTGTTCGATAACTCGAGCTCGATTTTGCGCGACTGATCGAATAAAACTGATGCGAGCTAATGGGAGAAAAAGACTCTTTGAAAAAAGAAAAAAGAAAAAAAAAAAATTCGATGAGTTTGCTATTATAATAATTTTAGATTATTAATTAAACAGACAATTATAAATCATTGCAATTTTAATAATTTTTTTAACTCTATAAATATCCACGAATAAATAGTATCAGATTTTGGTTTATCACCATCTTCGTTTATGAAGTAATTTATTTTGTCTGCGACGTTGGATAATTTCTCTTTTCTAACGAGAAGTAAAGTCGAGTGTGTTTCTCTGTAGAAAGAAGGAAACAAGGTGGTCGTCGATTTTTTCCTCGTATTATAGTTGGGATTTTTACGAGTTCTGCTAAAAAAAGGTACGGGGTTCTGGAGGAGAGGAAAAAAAAAACAGAACAAAGAACAGAGATTGCAACGAGAGAAAAGGCAAGAAAGAGGGTAAAGTGTGGCCGGTTGGGAACCGTTGGGAAACGGTTTGAAACGGCGAGGAACGGTTGGAGAGAAGACCATTGGAGACCATTGGAGACCGAAGGTAGAGGGGCGATGTTAGTTTCGGTTGGGAAGGAGCGTGGGTGGCGCATGGCGGTACGCGGCCGGCCAACAGGAAGGAGAAAACCTGCACACACTGGCTTCTGTTTTAATGATGATCTATTTCGGTCGATGGCATTCCGAGTCTCGCCTCTCGTGCTTTGTCAGTCAACAGGAAGCAATAGAATTTAATTTTCCACGGAGGCACGTTTCCTCCTTGGCGAGAGACGCGTAGGTAGCCAGCTAGATTCGATTAAAAATAAAAGCGCACTCGCCAGCGGAAAAATCGAACAGCCTGCCTCGCTTCTCAGCGCCATCTAGTTCCTTAGTCTCGTTCTTGCTCTTGCCCTCGGGACAGATTTCCGCACATATTCTTCGACCTTTTCGATACTCTTCACGTTCGAAGTCTACAAAAAAAAAAAAAAAAAAAAAAAAAAAAAATTACAAAAAAAAAAAAAAAAATAATAAATAATAATAATAATTTGGCGAATATAAGCGTGCTTCGATTCTCCGATATTATAAACTTTATTCTCAGTTCTAATGTTGTTGAGTAAAAATCTGAAATAGGTTAGGTTTAGGTTAGGTAAAAGTAATTATTCGAATCAAATTCTAAGCTCGAAAATGCCCACGTTGGGCATTCAATATTTATGTCCGTATTTATGGTGTGAAAACAAAATTATAGTAACAATGTCGTGAAACCTGAAACTATGCTTCAATTTTGTACAAACTTGGTTTTGTACGAACGTGAATTAAGCAAGTACTCATACACGGCACGTTTTACGCTCTTGATATTTTGATCTCTCTGCCAATCTGTTTGTTGAGATCAAAAATAAACGTGCCGTTATATTCGAAGCAACTAACACGTTTCCATTCTCAAAACCTTCTTGACCTCTTGTCTTCTGTTGTTTATTTTCGCCAACAGTTTGCCACGTATATCTGCGTTTCATATATCTTTTTATTAAAACATATATTTTTATTGATATTTTTTTTATTTTTGATATCTTTCTTATTAAAAAAGAAAAAAAAACCCAAGTGATTTCGAATAACAAAAATCGTGAATAACGAACAAACTAGATCGATCAAAAATGCTGGAAACTGTTGTACGTCTCTTCTTTTTTCCTCGAGTGTACTTCCGTCATCTTCGTTACTTTATTTCTGTCGATGTTTCACCGATCCACGAAAGACTTTCTCCACCAACGCTTCCCTCGCGTGCACCTTTTACATATTACATCCACGTACTGGCTTCTGCTTTTTACTCTTACCGAGTAAAATTCCGCGCTGCACCACAGCAACAAGAACATATTCTTTTAGCCCACTTCACGGAGTTACTAAAAATCGCGCGGCGAACAATTACCAGGAGTACAGGAGAGTTACGCAAACTTTCTCTTTGTCTTCACCAACCATATCCGGCATTTCGTCTGCCCATCTCTTCCCCGTACATACATACATATGTATGTTTATATTTGCTATGTTATACGTAGATTTGTATTCTTCTTGATCAACTCTTTTATTTCGGGTAAAGAAAATACGCGTGATGATGAAAGATTATATTTTGTTGCTCGAGACCTAACCTAACCTAACCTAACCTAAACCTAAACCTAACCTAAATCCTAAGGTAGACTTATTTTGTTGCTCGAAAACGTTTCAAACGTACTCGAAATACCTAAGTACATACGTGCTTCAAAAGTTCACTCGTGTTCTTGTTTTTTTTTTCTCATTGTTTATTTTCGTGCATCTTTTCGCGAAATTTCTCTTTATTTAATCTCTCCTCAGTGAGATTTATACTGTAACTAACGTAACTATGAAAAATTATTTTAAAACCACAAGCTATTGAATTATTTCCTACTTTCTCCTATTTTTCTGCTTTCTAACGTTTGAATGACGCGCGTGTTTGGGACACAAGGAAAACTTGCATTTTTCCATCTTTGACCCCAATTTTCAATGTCTCTGGAAAAAAAACATGGTTCCTTCCTTGCAAGAAAAAATTCAGTGTTCCTGAATATTTAATATAAATATAAAATATTTAATATTTTATTTCCACCAAGAAACGACCAAGTTGCAGTCTTAAAGATCATAACAAAAGGGCCATACTCATTTACCAGTATCTCCTCGACAAAGAAGATCCCCTAATTTGTGATTTGTGCAATGTTCAATTAACAATGAAACATGTTATCGTCCATTGCAGAAAATACATTGTCAATTAAACACAAGCCTTTCTCCGACTGACAACTTAAAGAATAAAGAATCGATTCTTAAAACCTAACCTTTAAAATAGTCTTTCTCCGACTGACAACTTAAAGAATAAAGAATCGATTTTTAAAACCTAACCTAAACATACACCCTTTAAAATAGTCTAACCTACATAATAAATTGTAAGATTCAATTCCAAGCCACTAATAATCCACACATTAATGCGACTATAATGAAAATTAAAAACTAAAAAAATATTTTGTTTCTGAACATACAAAGTATGTATGTTTTGTAAATTAAATGCTCCTCGCCGATGATAAACGAGGATATAAAATAGAAAGGACGAATAAATAAAAAAATGGAGAAGATACAGCAAGAATAAAAGATCGTAACGCGAGAACGATTTCGGATTTTGAATTTTGAACAGCGAGCACAGCACCAAAATGACAAACGCTTCCGCGTTGACGTCTTCCGGCAGAAGCAACAAATCTCACCGGTTCTGTGCGATCGATGATCGTAACGCGAGAACGATTTCGGATTTTGAATTTTGAACAGCGAGCACAGCACCAAAATGACAAACGCTTCCGCGTTGACGTCTTCCGGCAGAAGCAACAAATCTCACCGGTTCTGTGCGATCGATTGAATGACTTGAAATCATTTTGTTGTGCTGTGTTGCTTTATTCGCATTTCTCTCTCTCTTTCTCTCTTTGCCTGTTAGCAGAAGTCATATTCGTTCAAGCAGCAACCGCCGACAGTTCCATCGAATTTTCGAAAATCAAGCTAAGTTAAGCGAGAAATTGTCATTAAATCGCCGACTTGTTGAAATGTCATTGCAACTATTTTCCTATTTTAATTTCTTTTCTTTTTTTTTTTGGTTTTAGCATAACCGACAGAATCACGATAATATTACTTTTCAGACACACGTTACATTTTTTGGGAATAAATGGGTGAAATGTCATTGCAACTATTTTCCTATTTTAATTTCTTTTCTTTTTTTTTTTGGTTTTAGCATAACCGACAGAATCACGATAATATTACTTTTCAGACACACGTTACATTTTTTGGGAATAAATGGGGAAAGAAACGGAAATAAATTTACGCATGGGTTTTTTTCGAGGAAACACGACTCTTTGGCTTGCTCAGTTACCACGCGTGGCCCTTTTCCTTCACCGCGACGTCGCTTCGCGTTTCGTATCGTTAATTATTCCTCTCTCGAGCCTCCCCTTGCCTCCTCTTACGCTGTTTATCCTGGCCGCACCTGTACGCACCGGTGGTGCAACAAAGGCGGCAAGGAAGCACAGCCGGGAAACGCGCGTACGAATGGAACAATGCTTCTGGCGCAAAGACTCTCGACGCGTTTCGTACAACGTGTGTACAGAGAGAGAGAGAGAGAGAGAGAGAGAGAGAGAGAGAGAGAGAGANCCCCGTTTTGCTTTCTGTTTCCTCACCAGTGGCAACGCACACTTGTCTTCCTCTCTTTTCTCCCTTCGCATTTTCCCTTGCCTTCCTATGTCGCGTCTTTACCGTCGTCGTCATCGGCATCGACATCGACGTTGTCGCATTGCCCCTTCACATCGTTGTTGTTGTTGTTGTTTCTACAGCTACGCAACTCTTGACTCGTCTACGGCCTACAATCTATGGTGTACGGTGTTTCAACAAGAGTTTCTTCCTCGACGACACCTGAGACGGCGACACTCACTGCCTCCTCTCCCTTTGAACTTTGCGCTCACTATTTTTTCGCAGATACGCGACGAGAAATCTCCCCTTTTGTCTCATGCTGTTTCGTTTTCCCCCGAAACATGTTCGTCTGTTCGTATCGATCGATATTGCAGAGAAACAGCACACGCTGTTTAATAACCGATTTAATTACCGACTGGCCGACGAATTTTTACCAATTCGAATACAATGGATTCTTTCTTGTAACACGTTCCATGCCACGTTTACCATTGATGGTACACGATGTGACAACTACTCTGTACAAGCTAATTACTTATGGATTAATGATGTAATGATCATTCTTCTGTCAAAGCTCATTCTAATCTTCAGTTAAAACATCAAATAAAAAATCGAGCAAAAAACGTCTCGACACGGAACGTGTTGATGGCTCATTAACCGATGATCGATAAAACAGTGTAATCTGACAGTGGTCCTATCACATGGAAGGATCACGAGGTTACACAGCGTTTCGTTACTGTCGAGACACAGCAACAAACAGCAGGAGAAATAACTCGAACCTAAAAAATATATTTTTTACGTGCAGTGACTCCATGTTAAACGTCGTGATAATAATTCGTGATAATAATAAACGACTTGGCTTTCTCCATAGTGCGACGCGATGCGACGAGACGCCATGAAGAAGCATAGTTGAAGATGCACGACGAGCGTGGTGTTTGCATTAAATTTCTAATACCGACTACCGTTACTTCTCATTCTTCGGCCACCTTTCTCTCTCCCTCTCTCAATCTCTTTATCGTCTCTTACCACTTGCAAGGCGTTTCGAAGCCTTCGAAGCTTTCGTAACCGTCGCCTTCGATCCTTTGCTTGCTTCGCATCTCATTGTTCATCGACACCGTCGCCAGGTGTCTCTCTCCTCGCAAATGTCATTTGCCTACGACAGTGTTGTATACGAAGGTCCCTTGCACGAATCATAGAAAATAACGCACGTTAAATCACAGCAAAGAAATTAAAAAAAGAGAGAAAAAGAAAGAAAAAATGACAAATCGAAGTTTGCCATATTTTCAGCATGCAGCGAAGTGTCGTTTGACTTGTAAATTGCGAATATTTTGCAAATAACGATGGATATTACAAGCCGCGTTACGGAACAACGCATTTGAATAATATGCAGGCTTGCTCGAATGAAATGTAAATAAGATGCGAACGGTCGCGTAACGACGTAATGACGTTGCTGAATCGTTTTTGATACATTGGACCTGTCGGATTTGCAGGTAATGCAACGACGTATTAACGCAACAAACGTGAGAAAAGAAGGGAACACGCGAGAAAAGATTTCTTCCAACGTAACTAGAGACGTGAATATAGTAGATGAACCGCGTGTTAAGATCGAGGCACGGCGCACGGCCTTATGGGCAGTGAGAGAGGTTAGCTGGCACCGCGTCAACCACTAGAGAGATACATTGCAGCCGTGCACCGCCGTACTTACGTGCAAATGTCTTCTACAGCCTTTCATTCTCGTCCGGACTCTGCGTATCTGCATTAAAATAACGGCACTTTGGCTACGACACAGCCGGCAGTCGCCTAACGTGATTCTACTACGGCTTCGACCTCGAACCCACGCGGCCTCGTAGTCGATGGCCGCTTCCCGCTCTTCTCCTCTGCCCCTCTGCTTGTTTCTCTCTCTCTCTCTCTCTCTCTCTCTCTCTCTCTCTCTATTACGAAAGACACTCTGCACTCGAAATCAAATAAAGATTTTCGCATACGCGTGCCTCCCTCCTTCGTTCATGACTCGTCTGCTTTCGTTTCGCCAGGCCGTATCCCGGCGTGATTCATTTTGATGATCCTTGCACACACGGATGGAACGATTATCGTCCATGCACGCATACAACGTCATCTTCGAAGCATGTTTTCGAAGTCGTGGGTAAGGTGTGACTACATCTAAAAACAAATCGAAGAACAAAGAATAGAATTTTTCTACGTGACACGTTCTCGTTTTCGAGAAGATTGATCTGAAAACAGAATAAATTTTCAAACTCTGTCTGTTTTCTTAAAAATTTACTTATTTCCCAATCGAGAATACCATCCTGTTAATTGTACTTTTCTGTCGCTTCGAAATTTTCAGACTTCCAACAAAGTTTATTCTTCTTTCATACGGAATTACATTGCAAATCGAAATTTGAACATGGAAACACCCGGTATATTATTATACAACATACAGGAACAATCAAATGGAAATGTGGACTCTCGTATGATCAGTCAGATTCAGATCGTTTGTTCGCGTTCGGTAGATACATATGCATACGTACAAACTGACGTAATAAAATCGGTCGTACAAAAATCCAATATCACAGAACTATGTTTTTATTACGTTAATCTTAGGGTCGGATGTTCAGATTGTTCGCAACGAAAAAATTTACGACGCAACCTCGAGGAAACTCGTCGTCGTCGAAGAATTATTTATCGCTTTCTGTCTATGTACAAGCGCATCTGCGCAATAATACATGAAATAGACGAATTCATCGAACAACAATGACGAGTATTGTAGTTGCAGACATCTACGGAAAACTAACCTAAAATCCCTCGGTTTTGTCTTGTCATTTAACTAGAAATATTACGTGATAAATTCGAAGAATTACTTGAAATCAGTAGACAGAATGTTTTCTACCAAACTTTATTAGTTTTTTTTTACTATATTTTTGATTATTTAATATAACATTTTGCTAATTCGCATACCATTCTGCAAGAAATTGGTTACAATCGGTGCATCGAGTGTGGATCACTCTTCGTCTCGAAAGAATGCTGTAGTCCAAAGGTAAAATTCGTTTTTGAAATCGTTTTCAACGAACAATTCGCGGCATTCGCCGACGATGATGCTGAAAACCACGTCGTCGCATCGGAGCGTATATAAAAACCATCGAAAGACGGGGGGAAAAGAAGAAAATGATGGATCGACTGTGTACAACTATACAATTTCGTTGGTGAGTCGTGTCGCGTATCCGCTGCCCTTTCGTTCTATCCGTGGCTGCCCTTCTGCGTGTTTCAACGCCCCACTTCCCCCTCCCCCCCTCCTCCGTGGCAGCGCGTTGCTCTCCATCCTTCTTTTTCTCTGCACCTGGATCACGTTGCATTGTTCGGCCTGGCAGCGGATATACAGAAGCGAAATGGCAGCGGGAGAACCCCGAAAGAAAAGGAGCAAGAAGGAACGAGCCATTGAACGAAGAAAAACGAACAGCCCAGAGGGGAAACAGCGGTGAGATGGACGTGGTAGGCGAACAAAGAGGGAGAGAGGCAAGCAAGCCAGGCAGACAGGCCTGCTTGCCTGCCTGAGAGCGTAGAGAAAGAAGCAGCGAAGAGACAAGGATAGGTACACAGGTTGAGAGAGAAAGAGAGAGAACGAGTGCAGAAGCAGGAAGAGCGCGCGGGGCTAGAGAGGTGTTTTTCTTCCAAAGGGGACTTTGCACGCTCGTCTCGCTAACGGCGGCGGCGGTGGCACGATACCGTGTAGGAATCGGCCCGCGCACGCTTTTGGAGAGGGGACAAACGAGTTGTCAGTACTCCGAGGGAGCTGGGGGGGAGGTTGTGGTGGCGGTGACGATGCCCGAGAGAGACAGAGCGATGGAAGGGGGTAGAAAGGGTGAGAGCGGCGGTAAGCCGATAGGGGAGTGGAACGGGGCGAGCAAGAAGAGGGGAGCTTGGGACACGATAGGAGGAAGGATAGAATCGAGTGTGAAGGTGGTGGGGAGCTCTCAGCAGGAGGAGAAGGGCGTCAGCTGCGTATGGGCAGCTGAAGCGGGGCCAGGGTGCAAGGGAAGCGGTTGGAACGAGGAGAGCTGAGTCATAGCACTGTTGCCACGTCCTCGCCGGCCTCGTTGATGCGTCCCAGCGTTGCTGGTTGCGACGTTTGCGGCTTATGTCAGTGTCGTCTGCCTAGAATGGTACTGTTGGAAGACTTTTTTCGTGTCTTTTACACGTACGTTCGATAGACGTGGCGAATTTAGCGCTTGACATGTCCGACTGACAACTGGAAAAATAAAAAAGAAGATAGCGATTCTGTCTATGAATTATGCACAATGTTGACTCAGATGTCTGGTTCATTTTACTTATTTTACTTACTATTTAATACGTTTTGCTATAAATAACGTGTATTGGCTTTATCAGAAAGTAAATTTGAGACGGCAAAGAATAATTTGCGTTTTATTTGATAACGATTAGAAGATTTCAGCTTAGGGAAATTCCCCGACCAAACTATAGTATGTACTTATAGTAAACAAGTTTCTTTTGTTTTTTTCATTCGATTCGTTTAGATCCAAGATAAAATCATGACTGAGGATCATGAGAGGAATGGAGGAAAAAATCGAGGAACAAAAGCCTTCTTTTCTCTTTGTTGTTATCCTGCAGTGGCCGTTCTGCATTGTGTTCTTTTTTATTCGTACCGTTCTTCGCGGAATCGTAGAACCTTCGGCGTATTGTTAGATCGGCACATTCACAGTGCTTGGAATTTGAAGATCTAGCGAAATATAAAGTATTCGTACCTGTAGAGACTTGCTTTTTTTTTTCTTCTTTTCCACATGTTTCCTGTGCCAACTCGGTTACGTACGAAAGCATATTCATTGTTTGTGTATTGACGAAGCAAGTATAATATGTGCAAAGAAGATGATACTATACGATAGCGATCGTAGCGTGGAATGTTCGCGTCGAGTTTTCAGCGCTAAAAAGTTCGATCGACGGGATTTTTCGCGACTAATCGGTTTATCGAATCAAAAGTTTCCCCGTCTCTTTCACGCTCATGCGTACATACACGTTCACGCACACACACACACACAAAGAGAGCCTAGGATTTCTAAACCATGGGCCCGATGTATTGATTTCCTGTGTACGTCTCTCATTTCAAACGTGGAAGGACAAACGATCGTCCGAGCAGATACCACCCCACCTAACGCTGTCTTGAGATTCGATCCTCGAAAAAGGGAAAAAAATCTTCCTCTCGTCAATTAAATTTTCGATCGAGAAGAAAAATATATCGATGTGAAGAATGCACTTTTATTTTATGTCAAACCAAAAAGGGAAAATTTTGTTTGCTCGTCGTTTGCGCTGGCAACTTGTTCACGGACCATAACGAGTGACCAAACCACATACAATAATTCGCCATTTTCTTTTTGAATTCGTCGGTATGATATCATTGGAGAGAAATTATTACTAAGAATATATTTGTCTTGTCTGGATTATATTGAAATATATTTAAAACTGAGAAAATTGCAATTTTGGGACAAAAAATTCTCAACGTGCGTGGGCACGTCATTCCAGCGCAAGAGGTTAAGATTCATTAGTAGTAGTAAAACGAAATCTTAGAAAAGCGGAAATCACTGAAAGATCGGAAATTTTGCAGGATGATATATCACACACGCATTCTACTGGAATTGCCACTGTTTTTTTCTCTCGGCATGTCGGAGTGCTGCTCGTACTACGTTCGCCGATTTGCCCGGATATTTTTAAACCAGTCAGATACCGAGCTGATTTATCAGCGTTTCGCCGAGCCGTCGTGCCGCACACACCGACATAGACGGCAGATACGATTCTGACCTAGAGAGGCTTGAAATTTATGGAAAATCATGCTAATGGTTCTCTCACGTACGTTGTACATCCACATGACTCTCTCTTGCCGCACTTTGGCAGCTACGGATAGAAGAAACGAAGAGTTCGAGTCTGGAAGCGAGTCTGCCGAAGTAAAATTCCTTCGCAAGCACACAACGAGCGAGCGGGGATTCTGAAGGAGAATATGGATACGGCTTGAGGCTCGCTAGCCAGCAACCAGCCAGCCAGCCAGCCAAGCCAAGCTAAGCCAACCCAACCCAACCCAACCCAACCCAATCCAGCCAAGCCAGCCACCGTGGCACTTGCTTCTCCGCTCTTCACCCCTTCCTTCTCTTCCCTCTATCTTATTTCTTCTTCTCTCACCACTCTCCTCTTACTCGCTTTCACTCATGTGTGTCAAAGAAAAGGATGTTTTACCATGATGTATGTCGGTGTGTGCAATGTGTGTGTGCGCGTGCGCGTGCGTGCGCCCAGCAACTCACATCGCTACTTCGTGTCCGCACGATTGTGTGTATGCGCGCGCATCCGTTTCTCGCGTGAGAATGTATTGGAGAGGAAAACTGGGTGGGGGGAAGGGGAGATGGAACGAGAACGAGAGAGGACGAGGGAAAGGGGACGGGGGGGGTTGAGATGGAATACTCTCGTAGGCACGACGCACAGACCTCGATCGCTTCTCTTTCGTAAAATGTCACGCAGAATAACGGCCCGATAAAATGATATTGCGAATTAATATATCGAATTAATATATCGATATAACTTTGCTCTTTTGTTTTCTCACTCGTCTCTTTTTCTCTCTCTCTGTTTTTTCCTTTTTTCGTCCACTTTATTTCGTCGATAGATAAAGTTGCACCCAATGACGATTACGTTCGATAAACGTGGCGAAAGGGAACGAAATTTCGATACGTAACACATCACATGTAATCACACGTCGAATAATCCGCGAGTAATCGCGAGTTGGAGGAACGTGTACTATCGATCGTTGTTACGTTTCCGGCGGATAGGCACGCAACGGAATTGAAGTGAGGAGCAGCCCCTCTTGGCCCGAGAGTCGTTTGCAAAGGCTGCGCCATTTTGCGAAGACCATCTTCCAGAGGATGCGTACGTTGCAATGCTATACAACTCGTCCGCGGCATAAGTCCGAAAATTAAGTCGGTCGTGGTCGAAGTTCGCGTTCTTACGAATGAATTCAGAAACTAGATGATCTTTCTTATTTACACACGAATTGCCGTCACGTTCGACGTTTTTTTTTTTTTTTTTTGGGA
>NIPQ01092837.1:10103-28351 GCA_002806875.1 Lepidotrigona ventralis hoosana
TTTTTTTTTTTATTTAATTTATCAAATGTGAATCAAGAAATGTATACATATTTTTAATCACTCGTGTCCAAGTCATTCTTGTATTATATATTTATATATACAAAGTATTCTCATAATCTGTCACGCGAAATGAATAAAATCACGAAACGTTAAACCAATTTCTCTTTTTCTGAACGGAACAGCGGTTTCAGTGTACATCAAGGAAAAAACCCCCCTGCAGAAACAGGCTCCGCAACAAAAAGATTTGAAGTCAATCGGGCCTAATATCCTTTGCTCATTTTTCGTAGCAAGATTGGAAACTACCTTGCCGACAAAAACGCGCTCGGGTGAAATAGTTCCGCTGAAAAAGGCTCTCTGGAAAGAACGTCTAATTTGCAGCGCGCCAAACCGAGCAGGCACTGCTCTCCTGAATAATTCAACCTGCCCTTTTAAAGCAAACGTTCGCCAGTGCTTGTGAAAAAAACGTTAGTGCGTCTCGTTACGAGTATCAAACGAGTATAGCGATCACGATCGACCTGCCCAACCGGAAGAACCATTACACAGCCACCACGCTATCCTGTGCAGGCGCGATATAACATCGTTAGTCGATCGCGCGAGTCGTTTGACGGTGTCTACAATGTACGATAACATTGAAGATTTGTTCACGTGGTGCCTCGTTTCGTAGAAAATCAAACTTGAACATTTGTTGTTACGATTCTCAACTAAATTCTTCAACACTTTCTCGGTGGGATGTTTGAAACGACAGTTGTGTCTGGAAGCATCATTATAGGAATTTTACAGATAATTATTGTTATTCTGAAAAGATATAACTAATTTCAGACACTTTCGTTTTTTTTTTTACGACTGCTTGCACTATTGTCGAAATGTCATTCTCCGTGTGGATAGGAATTGTACATTTTTTTCGTCATTTGTATTAGTATTTTTGGAATCAAAGTATACAGAGTGTAACCTGGTACGTGAAAAGACGAGTCGGAAAGAAGGGATAAATTTTTGTTCACGAAAACCTTCGTTTTCGAGAGGATCGAAAATTTGAAAGTTTATCAAGTGTACTGCATGATCAGGGAGGTTTAAACTTTAGAGAACCCAAAACCAAAAATGAAGAGAAAGATTTATAATGCAATAAAAATATATAAAGATATAAACTTATAAAATTTCTATATAAAATCACTTTGATCATCTAGTAATATCTAGTATCTAGTAATTAGCCGAGTTTACGGATTCAATTTCATTACAAAACGAATCTTATCTCGTTTGATTTCTCCGTCCCTTTGCGAGACACTCGGTATGCACGTGGAATTGCAGCTGCAAAGCTGGGAAAGGCAGGTCGTTTTTGCCACAAACGTACGTCTTACGAGGATGGTCATTGGGTTATTATTCCGCGTTCGAAGCTATCCACGAGAGACCGCTGTTCTTACTCCGTTCGTTGCCGCGAATTAGCCAACCTGATTTCTCTCTCTCTCTCTTTCTTCCTTTTTCCATCTTCCTCCCCTTGAAGCTCTTTGTTTCCCCCTTTGGGCCGTAGCAATTTTTCTCGTTAGTTTCATTGTCGTGGCGGGACGCGAGCACGCGCGCGCGTGTTTTAATTTAATGCCGACGGACTATGTCGACGGCGACGGAGGCAAACGACGACACAAACGGACGAACGAACGGGCAAACAAAGGCTGTCCGCGTTCACAACGGCTGCTGGATATTAATGTTGTGCTCTTGTTCCCTTTATACAGCCTCAAATTGGAGTGCGAGAAACTGGCGAAACCGGTGAAAAAATTGAGATACAGAGAGAGAGAGAGAGAGAGAGAGAGAGGCATTACGCGATGGTTGGCCAACAGGGAAAAGAGACGGGGTGGAAGGGAAAAAAATGGAGGGAATGTCGGAGGATACGTTTACGCACGGCGTAACCATCTGCTCGTTGTGCCTGGATTATGGAAATTGTGTTCTTTGCTTCTTTCCTTTTCTTTTTTTGAGCTCTCTTCTTCCGCAGTAATCGTCGATTTTTCACGTCGTGTAATTAATCCGCCATCAAGTTTGTTTCAAGCTTCCAACGGAATGGAAAATTTCTTTTCTGCGGGAAGCTCCAGCGGAATGTATTATTTGAACCCGAAAAGCCACACTGATTCGCTTTCTCTTAATTTCTCAGCTTCGTCGCGTAAATGTAAAATTAGCTTTCTTTTTTTTTTTTTTTTTTTTTTTTGNGTGGTCCAGTCATAGATGAAATTCACGTTTTTCTGATTCGTTTCTTTCCTAAAATTTCGTGATCCAATTGTGGACAATGTTTATACGTGTCGATGTTTTTCTTCAATTTTCCTGCAACCTCTCAGTTTCGTTCCACACAGGCGTGGAATTAATATTCAGTTTTCAATTCCAGTTGTTGTTGCTGTACGTTCCACGCGCAGCAACCTCTCTTTCATTACGCGCGTTTAATTCACTTTCAGGCCCGGTTATTTCAATTTTTAACCATTTATAGAAACTACATAGAGGCTCGCCTCGAGCTTGCTTCGATACCAGGTTAATCACCGAGTTTCCCCCTTTTTAATGCGACATAATCCGCCTCGTTAAATGATAATACGGTGCTTTCCATTCGCAACAACCGCGAACCGTGTCACTCTCGAACGGTGCGCACTGTACACGGATCCGAAGATAAGCAACAACGTACGTGGCGAGCGAAGAAAAATATCGTAAAACATAATTCTTGTGTAATTGGCGCTATAACGCCGGGGAAAACCAAGAAGAATTATCTCGATGTCCGAGCTGTGTTGCTGGCCGTTGGTAAAATGCTAGGGACACGGGTGAAAACCGCGTAAACGCGGCTGGCGTACGCCTCGTATGCGTATACAGGGTGTTCCTCGCGACTCGATTCAACCCCTTGCCCAATTTTAACCCAATTCTCTTTTCAAATCCAAGTTCTCAGACGAGCTCATCCTGATCATTTCAGATGTAAAACGTTGAAACCGTTGTTGTTTGTAACGATGTCCAGTTTCAAGAAGTTAAATTCAAATTTCGAATTTTCACAGATTGCTTTTCCTTCGCAAGCTTTTATTTATGTATTTTATGACGAACCGTTGAAAAACGGTTCACACAAATTTACACACGAGAAATTGCGAATTAGTTAGTTCTGGCGGCTCTAGTGCACAAATCTCATCAATGAATGAGAAGAACCAAGAAAACTTTCACTTTCATACTCTTAAATTTCTCTATGAGGAACTGATATCTCGAAAATATTTCAATCGTTATAGTAACAAATTATTTTACGAAGTCAGAGTCGATATATCCTTCAAGTCAGTCAATTGAAACACAAACACAAAAAAAAAAAGAAAAGAAAGGACGAAAGAACAAAATCTATTTCTTTTCAGAATGAATTCGCGCTGTATGAAATTATTAAATTTTTTAATTTAATTTTTTAAATTAAAATCTCCTTTTTGATCTCACCCCGTCTTTTCAAAGATACCCGCGAGACACCCTGTATGCACGCCAACACGTTTGCTGGAAGGATTTTGCATACGGTGTTACGCGGCGCACTCAACTATTACGAGCGCATATTTATTATACGCAACGGCGGGGGAGGGGTGCAATTTCGCTGGGACGCGAGCACGCTCGGACCAGAGGGGGGTCTATTTCGCTGTCAGGCCGGTAAACAAAAATATGACGCGGTCCTGTTGCCGTTAAAAAATTACTTCCGCCATAAAAGAGACCTTATATGCGGTTGGTCGCGTCGTTCCGCGACGTATTGTTACACCGAGCGGATCAATGGAAATTAATTTTCCATTTAACGCCCTATTATTTTCGCCGAGCGCAATAACGCCCCTGCCGCGCGCCGATAAAGATCGATTCGAACCCCTTCCCTCGTCAATGAAAAATCAACGTCCCCGAGCCTTGTCCCCGTGGCCACGCTTATGGCCTCCACCTTGTTTTTGATTGGCAATTCAATGTTTTATCCGCTCGAGTTTCCCTTGTCACGTTGTGTTTTTTTTTCTCTCTCTCTCTCTCTCTCTCTTTTTTAGTTTTTATCATAATTGATAAAATCACGCAACACGTGCGCGCACGGTGTTAGGGAAAGGGTTTTGTAACAAAAGAAGTAGGAAACGTAAGTTCAGATAGGATTTTTTGCGATTTAACTCTTTTGGTGCTCGGTCTAGAATGTTTGTGAATATGTAACTAACAATTACATAATAATAAACGCATTCTTGGTTTGCTACGTGCAAAATTTTATGGATTTTTTTCGCAGTTTTAAATACTTTTAAGTAAAGTTAAATTTGAATGTGATATTAAAAGCCATTGGGATTGCTGAAACACGGTTCGATCAACTGAGAAATACAAAATGTAAAAACAATCGTGTTTTGGATAAAAATTTATATTAAAGGAGTATAAAATGCGAATAAAATTTTAAATAAAAGAATTTGTGCCTCGTGATTATGTATGTGTGTATTTCGGGATTTAAATTCGAACCTAAAGATCACTTCAAGTTCAAATGAAACCAACAGAAACCAAATTACCAATGATGGTTTAATTTTTTCCCTTTTTTGATCTAGAAAAACGAAAGCACTGTGATAGATAAAAATAGAAAGCTTGTTTCTGAGTAACGAGCGGCGTTGTACGGGGTCAGTTACGCGAAATCCGTGTCCATTATTTCATCATTCGAATAAAGAGCTGACCTCGTTGAATCTATCACAATCTTTGGTCAGTCACAGGTAGCAACCACTGATTGTCAGATAAATGACTAATATTTCCATAATGAAGCAAGCCTCTCGAGCTTGTCTACAACCTTACTACTTACGTACATATATTCAAAGGCAATTTGTACCGTTCAGGGGAAAAAAGTGTTTCAGAAAGAGTAGATCATTTTGTATTTAAATAACAATAATACATACGCGTTTAACTTGGATTGTAGTATAGAATTGTTTCCTTTCGTTCGAACGAGTTCAGCTTTGTAATTGTAGAATTATGTTCCATTCACATTTTACATGCCACGTTGCGAATATCATTGACTTCGTCACAGAGAGCGTAGTACATAACGCGAATTAAATAATTAATTTACAAACTTAAACAGCTTGATCGAAACTTTCGCGTTTCGGGAAAGTTGCAGCAGAGAGTTGATACCTCTCGAACGAGTCTCTGTAGAATAATTTCCTTCGAAATTCGATTTACACGAACGAAATAAATCCCTTCCCAGCGATTCCGTGAAATATTGCACCGCTTTCGATACGCGATTCGAGGAAAGGGAGTCGCGACATTTTCGATCGTGCCAAGGCAAGAAAATCCTGAGACTTCTACACACTGCTTATATATTTTACATATGGCAACAGTGTGTAACTGTTATCGATGTTTGCCACGGTTGCACCGATCGCGTGTTTTTAATGGCTTGGCCCCGCAATTCTTCGCTCGTGGAACGTGACTAAAGCGAGAAATCGATCTCTCGGATGCGACGAAGGGCAGAGGAGGCCTGTAAAGAAAAGAGAAAAATAGAGAAAGGAGAATGAAGATTAAAGGAACGAGCGCAGGCGTGAAAAAATTGCACGTTGATGTATCTGGCGAACGTTAATGACGTTACAAACCTGTTTCGCACACGATCACGTCCTCCACTTGTTACGGAGCCTGACGTCGAGTATCTCGGTCCGCATCGATGATCCGACCAACGCGTGTAAACCCATTTGACAATATTCTCTCAGATCTTATTACACGAGCCCCTGAGAAGCCAAACTCAATCAACTTCGTGTTTCATTGGTTTCTTAATTTCATTAGGTAAACGGAGGGTTAATATAATTCAATGATTTATAATGTGCACCGGTGAAGAGAAGCATGATTGGACCAGTGAGGACGATTGAAACCGTTACAACTTTAAAGGAAAATCATTAGAATTAGCATAGAATTTCTGATTTGATGGTGGTCAGTTCGTTTTTCTCAAAGATGATTTTAAGCGAGGATACTTATTTCTCGAAAATTAAAATATTTCTTAAAAAATTTTTCGACTCCTTAAGATTTGCTTTAACGACAAAAATTAAAGAAATCCGAGCATTTCGTCGATGAATTAATCAAAGTTCAATGAAATGGCAAAAGAGAAAAAAAATCGATTGCAAAGAGGACATTTCAGTCTTCAAGAAGAGTAGTGATATTCGAATTTAAATTACTTACCAATTTTTCGTCATTACCGGTTCAGTTGTGCTCTTCGCTGTACTCAATTTACCATAATTTATTCGATTTATATACCATATTCGATTTATATACCAGAAATAGTTTTCGTAGAGTATTTCGCAAAATACAGCGACTTCATATACCGCGTTCACGATTGAAATCTTTTTATAAATATCCGGTTATTATGGCAAAAACCAATCTTACAGCTTATGTACACATTTTTACACGCGTTTATTTATTTCATACACGTTTACTAATGTTTTTCTTGCTTGTTTTGTCCAGTATTAAATTAGAATTGGAGAAACTCGCCCAGGAGAAGACGGAGATGCAGCGCCACTACGTTATGGTGAGTCAGACGACAATATCGAAAGAAAATTTCTATCTACTCTGTGCTAGAATACAGTACAGAGAAGAGTCTCTTCCTGTCCGTGGAAATGTTTCCCTTCGAAGTTTTTGTCATTGTTACACATTTTATCGCGAGAGAATCGAAGAGAGCGTGCTGCTTTCTTTCCCAATACCGATCACTTTAATCTGCAAATTTCACTTTAAATTGCGCGTGATTTTACAATACGTAACACATTTTTTTTACTACCTGAACTCGTGCTACGTGCTGACATTAAAATCGCAGCATTCGTGTTTCGAGTAACCGCCTGGGAAGTAACCCAACGTTTCGCGAAAACTTCACGGTGTAATGTTTACGCTCCAATGTAGTAGTTTAGCTCGCGTAGTCGTGAGAATTCCATAAACGGTGTGACNGCGAAACGAAAGGGGAAGGGCGCTTTCGTGCGCCAGGCACTGAATTCGGCCGAGTTTAATGGCTGAACGACGTTTATTGCCGCGTCGTTTTATCATTTCAGCCTGGCCCTTCGAACCGAGTTGCTGCCGCCCTCTCCTCTCTTTCTCTCTCTCTCTCTCTCTCCTCTTCAGTGTCTGACCGCAACTCCTGCCTGCCTGCCAGCCTTCGTATTAAACGTGTCGGGACCGCGAGTTACGTTTCCAGCCTCGCGATAATTAAGATGACGACCTCTCCGCTCCTCGGAGTTTCCTCGGGGGAGGGCCAGTCTATTAATTAAAGGCTAATTATCTCGTCGAGCCACCGGCAGACAGACAGACAGACAGACAGACAGACTGTCCCGTGTTTTCTCGTTGGAAATCGAGGTTTTTCTGCAGTCGTCTTCTGCTTTTTTCTTTTCCCTTTCTCTCTCTTTTTTTGTTTTGCCTCCGTAACTTTTCTTCTTCTTCTTCAATTTATGATTATAAGAAGACCTGTAGAATGCTCTTGATGCTTCTGTTTCGTAGTTTCGTTCTGTTTTCCAGTAGCTGGCTGAGATTTTTACTTTATAGCGTTTCTTGATTTCTACGTTTACGTTCGTTTCATCGACGAATGACTCGACGTGATTGGAGATGGTAAATTACATCGATTAAAAGTAAATTATATTTTACCTACCTTCGAAAGAATTAAAATCGGCCTAGCCAGAATGACTTTAGCCTCTGGTAATTTTTAACTCTCTCGTTTTAAGAATCGACCCTGTCGACAAATTAAGAATCCCCCTTCCTCTATTTCTCTGCAACTTTCGGAAGCATCCGAATCTGCTAAAATTTGATCCTTCGTCGAAATGATTAGATTTCTTCGAATTTCTTTTCACATTCCCCATTCACGTCTCATTGTCGGTGACGCTCTTCCGGTTGACGCGGTTTGTACACCATTACGGGGCCATTACGATGACTCAGAAGTACAAGTCGCAAGATGAGTCATAATTGAGGGGTTAGATGGCTCTCCGGTAGAGAGAGTTAAACTGACACGTGGAATTTCGTTCGTCGCCGGTTTTATTACGAGAGTAAATTTTATTTTATGTTACTCTACTGTATAAAAAGCACCGACCGATCGATTGATACAAGTGTAATACGTTCCAGAGATTCGAGCTCTCGCCGGCACAGAGAACTTTCCGAATGCTTGGCCAAACTGTCGGAACGTATTCTGATTACCGTGGGGGAAGAAAAATGTAGATCCCCGAATGGGTGCTTTTCTGCCGTGTAACCGTTGAAAGATGCATATCGAGGGAAATGTTCGAGGCGGCACTCTTATACACGTTTCATGGTCCTCCAGCTTTTCCTAACTCTCGTTCTTTTCTTTTTCTTTTTTTTTTCTTTTTTTCTTTTCTTCTCTCTCTTCTTTTCCTCTCTAATTCTTCAACATACGTTCACAGATTAGAGGAGAAAAGAGAAGTTCTTTCGCTTTTAAAAGCGTTACCAAGTCTGTAAAATATTCTCACTGACACATAACTACGTACGTGTATACTTCACGTCAGATTTCGGGCGAAATTTGAAAAGTCACGAGTTACAAGTCGAGCAGTCTCGAAAAAGTTTCAAAAAGCGAAGCAAACAATCGTAACAGCATAACCGTGCCATAAAAATCTGTAACTCACAACTCGTCGTTAATTACACGTACATAAACGTGTAGAGATCAGAATTTCTTCGTTAATAACAGAATATAATCAATTACAACAAAAAGGTGCGGATAAATTCAAAGACGGGAAATTTACTTAATTCAGGAAGGGAAAAAGATTTGTTTGAACCTTATTCGAATCTTATCCTTATCCTTCGTCAGTGCTGTTTCCAATTTTTCCATTTCATGCTCCAATCCGTTCTCCTCGGCCTGCTTGGACAATTGAGAACCACTGACCGGTAGGTGAATTAGTTAAAGCATAGCCGGTCTCGGGGATCTTGTACACACGATGTAGAAACGATGTTACCGAGGAACCGGTCTTGGACCATGGCGTGTACACGTACGGGACACGCGTGCACTTCCACGCACCAACACACACAGACATTACCGACAGAGACGCACATCCAGCTTTCTGGTGCTCGAGCCTGGTGAAATCGCCAGGGGAGGAGGATACCTAAAGGCCAGGGAACGATCCCTCTCTCTCCCCCCTCGCCCCTCTCGGTCGTTTTTCTCATTTTCTCAGCGCGCGCGTTTATCCTCTCATTCTTGGCCGGGATCTCGCATTACGGCTCAATTTGGCCCGCTTCTCGTAATCTCGTTCGATCGATGTAATCTCGGCTCTCGGCAGCCGTGTACCCTGGCCCTAAAGACCCTCTTCCAAGGGTTCTTTTAGACGTTATTACGAATTCGAGCAGCATCTCGGTTTAGGTAACTCGATAATTCGATTAGCCCTTGGGAATCCTTCTGCTCGGCTTAACCGAGCTACATCCAAGTCTCCTCGTTCCTTGCTTCCTCCGTTCTATCGTTCTCTCCTTCTCTCTGCTACCCTTATCTCGGTGAGAGCGTCTCTCGCTTTCTCGTCCTTCGATATTTCAGCCATGTCAAACCGTCGCCGTCGTTTCTGTCTGGAAGAGGACTGGCTGGAATTTTGGAATACCAATGGTAGGAAGGAAGGCGTATTATGGTTGTATAAGGGACCGCGTTAATACAGTAGTACGTTCCATTAGCCGGGGAAGATCGATCGTAGAGATCGTGGAGATCGGGCCGAGGAGTGGCCACTCGTTCCTCTCCGGTGAGAGATCCGACCGATCCGCTGCAATTGAAACACGCGTTGCATAATAAGTTGCAGCTGAATACACTCGATCCAGCTCTGTCTTTCTTTCGGCCCGACAGGCACTTCCATCCATCGCTTTCAGAATTCCTTCTTTCTCTCTCTCTTTCTTGTTCGGCGAAATTATTTATCGGTCGGCTCCTGGCACAAATTCGCTTTATCTCAATCTTTATCCCCCTGTGGCATTGTGCGACGTCGTGACTTGCCAGTGTCGCTCCACCGTCCATGCAGATCGATATGCTCTTGAACTTGGATCGAAGTTTCTCGTTTGTGAACTTCGATCTCCACTCGGACGGTTGAATCTGAAAGTTCTCGTGCTCTTTTGAGAGCATTTGCACGTTGCAATTCTATATTTGGTTGCACGAGAATTTCTACTTGATGTTTCGAACTGCTCCAAGCAATTCGTTGTCGTTCGCCGGCAAACTGTACGTATTCACTGTATATATAGGGTAGGCAAAAAGTCACTGGGTGTTTCTAAAATAAATCCGCAATTCCTTTATTATATATTTAGAAAAAAAAATTTTTTTTTTTACAGATTAAAGTACACTAATTTAAGTTTGCGTTTGAATTTAAATTTAATTTGAAATTAATAACATTATTTTTTCTTTGATGTTTTATTATAAAAAAAAAAGATGGAAAAAATCTTTTGGCCCACCCTATATATGTACTTACTTTTCTTCATTTACGTATATATATCATGATTAAATTGTTAAAGTGATCGGTGTAGAAAGAATAGCAAATGAAAATTCAAAATCCAACTCGCGGATTATACACGGAAAATACTCGAACACCCATTACAGAAGAACTTTGATGAATGTATTACTTGTATACATTGTATAAAACATTTTGAAATGTCATTAACACTGTGATGAAACACTAGAGTTGCTGTACATGTAACTAGAAATTACAAGATATTATTGAAAATGTTGTATATTTAGAAGCATAAATGATAAATAGTTTGTTAATGAATGATTGATTGTTCAAATATTCTTGCATTAAACGTCATATGATTTCTATGTTTGTTGTCGATACGATACGACACGATACGACACGACACGACACGACAACACGATACGATACTATACGATACAGTAACACGATACGATATGATACGATACGATACGATACGATACGATACGATACGACACGATTCGATTCAATTCGATAGGATAACACGATTCGATACGACACGACACGTTAACACGATACAAAAATTGTAAAAATTCAAACGTCTGTAAAAACATTGAAAAATTTTGCTCGCAACTCGATCCATCATGGTTTTGAAAATTGAAATTTTCCTTTTACAACGATCTCCTACAACGTGCTATACGATTTTTTTCTTGCGTAAAAATTCAAACGTCTGTAAAAACATTGAAAAATTTTGCTCGCAACTCGATCCATCATGGTTTTGAAAATTGAAATTTTCCTTTTACAACGATCTCCTACAACGTGCTATACGATTTTTTTCTTGCGGTTTTATTGAACTTTGAATATTAAGGATAGATATAACGAAACGAAATATTTTTTGAATTTTTATTCAAAGTTCGATAAAACGATAAAAAGAAAAATCGTACAGCAAGTTTCAAAGGTTGTAAATAGGATTTTTATTGAACTTTGAATATTAAGGATAGATATAACGAAACGAAATATTTTTTGAATTTTTATTCAAAGTTCGATAAAACGATAAAAAGAAAAATCGTACAGCAAGTTTCAAAGGTTGTAAATAGGAAACTGTAATCTTCAAGGCTGTAAACGAAATTCTTCCTTATTTTTACATGCGTGTGAATTTTTACAATTCTTCCTTTGAAGAGAACTGTTCCACTTGCCTGCATGTTAAAATATCTTGAAAAAGAAAAAAAAAAAATACGAAGAGTACTGAAAACGGAAGCTTTACGTTTTGATACGACATAGATTATTATTATATAATCTTACATAAATATATGTGATCTTTTTTCGACGAAATTGGAACAGTTTGAAGTATCGACATTTTTTCCATCATCTTTCTGCATCTTTCTTTTATACTACGACTGCAAACTATCGGCTCGACAAAATATCTTCAACATACGTAAAAATCCATGTGTGTGTGTTCAGGTTTTTGCTCGTTACACTCTGTGTATGAACGTTGCTCCATTCCATGGTGTTGCGATGTGTCACATTGTCGAAACAGTTCTCTAGCGAATGTATGTGGCTCACGTTTCCGCGTGCGCGCGCGGACGACGATGAGACAAGAGCGGGACGACTGGTTTCGCATTAGCGGCGCCGCGTACCGCGCAGCGCGAGCATCGCGTTAACGCTTGTAACAGCAGCACGCTTCTTCGATATTGCCTGGCGCGCGCACGCCTCTCGCCACTTTATATCGCCCAACTGTCTAATATATATTGTATCTCTTTTCTTTTTTTTTTTGTTCCATTCTTCCAGTATTACGAGATGTCCTACGGGCTGAACGTGGAAATGCATAAACAGGTAAGCCCTCCTCGCGTTCATTTGAATTTCAAATGAATATCATCGAACCGCGCTGATAGAAGCCGTGAATCGTATGTATACACGAGTTTATCCCCTCCGTTTCTATGTACAGGGTGTTCCACGCGGATTGGAAAACCGCGCAGTACCGCCATCTTTGCTTATTAATTAATTAAGTCGAGTACTGTTGGCATAAGATCCATCTGTTTGGCCCATTTTTCTCCAATTGGGAGATTAAGAAAAAATGGTCACTTAACGACTGGTCAATTAAGAAAAAATCGTTAAACACGTTCACCTTGGTATTTTGCAAACGAGCAAATTATTGCTAATCTAGTATCTTTCAAAGAAGTAGAAAAAAATAACTCTCTTTCCACGCACATCCAGACTCTCTTTATTACCTTAGAATTTTATAATTTATTTGTGAGAGTAAGAAAGTATTTATCAGGTATTCAAATAGCCTCACCGCGATTAAATTCAATGGCAATTTAAATCAGATTTTAAACGTCAAATCATAAATCGTTTCATTGATCTGCTTGACACGCAGTCTTCAAATTGTAAGCCGATAATATATCATATTGATGTACTTGTAAAATATAAGTATGCGTTTTATATGATATAATATATTTATTTATTATAGTAATATATTATAGGATACAATACATATCAATAACAGTAATTGTTTTTCCATTCATTTCAAACGCACGGGACACCCTGTACATACAGATGTTTCGTACATCACTCGCGTTCGCATCGCNACGCAAACTTGCCAAGAATTTTAGCAGCCGCGATATTTCAATTAGCATCCGAGGCTCGTTTAAGCGGCAGTGAAAACGGCTGTTGCCGCGTTGCTTGCGAGCCTCGCGTTACCGTTTGTTGCGAGACACACTCGGAAGATGAGGTGAGAGGGTTGACAATCAGAAAGAAAAGAACAAGGATAGACAGAGGGGGTGGTAAGACAGCGTCTGACGATAACTGGACAAAGAGAGAAGCGAAGAGAGATGGATACGAGAAATGGTTGCTGGCGAGATATTCTGTAAAGATGAAAGAAAGAAAAGAACAAGGATAGACAGAGGGGGTGGTAAGACAGCGTCTGACGATAACTGGACAAAGAGAGAAGCGAAGAGAGATGGATACGAGAAATGGTTGCTGGCGAGATATTCTGTAAAGATGACGTCAAGTGACTGGATAGAGAAAAAGAGAAAGAGAGAGAACAGAAATAAATATAAGGGATAGTTTCTGCGAGACATTCTGTAAAGAAATTCTGTAAAATGATTGGATATGACCAGATAGAGAAAGAAAAACAAAAAAAAAAGAGAAAAGAGATGAACCTAAGGAGTGGTTACTGCAAGATATTCTGCAAAGATCAGATATTCAGTATGAGGTTACATGACTAGATAGAAAAAGAGAGAGAGAGAGAGAGAAAGAAAAGATGACGAAATTCTGTAAAATGACTGGATATGCCCAAATAGAAAAAGAAAAACTGAAAAAAAAGAGGAAAAGAGATACAAGGGGTAGCTGTTGAGAGATATTCCGTAAAGATAAGGTCAAATGGCTGGGTAGAGAAATAGAGAAGAGAGAAGAACACAAAGGGTGAGATTCTGTAAAGATGAGGTAAAATGACTGGATAAAGAAAGAAAAAGAGAAAGAGGAGAAGAGAAATGGGATACAAGGTGTGGTTGCTACAAAATACTGAGACATTCTGCAAAGATGAGGTGAGATGATAAAGAAGAGATAGACAGAGGGAATGGTTCTCTAATGATGAAAGAAATAGAGACAGACAGAAGGGGTGGTTGCGGTGCTAAACAGTTTATACGTATACAGCTTGCCTATATATTACGAGTATGTTTATATCACGATGAAGAATCGTGCATCGTTTCCGTTGGCGGACACCGGATGGCTTTGCTTCTTGTTGCACGACGAATAGACTTCTTCCGCTTCCGCGACGCTTCCTTCTCCCGTTTACATGCACGCTCGGTGTTCGCGCGAAAAGCACGGCGCACAGGCGCTGCTTAATGGGTCGCCAGCGTCGAGTCGCCACTCTCGCAACCCCTCGTAATTGGGGTAGTGAAGAGTCAAGTGGCATGAATTCCTCAGGGCGCATTCGAGATTTCTATTTTATTTTATTTCATCCCATTTCAGTCTTTATCGCGCACCGTGAAATTTGTTTATCACAGTGATCAGCGAACGGCGAAGAATTTCTCAGAGATTTCAACTATCCGCAAATAAACTTAATGGCACGTTTTTAATTCCTTTGTCGATCTGGATTCAAAAGGGAACAGGATACTTACGAGACGTTGAATCATTTATTACGTCTTGAAGGCTTGAAATCTTTTGGAAAATTGAAGATTAATGACGCAGTTTAAGATTAAATTCTTTAAGTGATACGTTTCATCGTTTGCCTCGTTGGGCATAAAACGAAACCAACGTAGAGAGAATACTCGATTCTTGCATGTAAACCGATTGCAATTTCATCATCTAACGTTCCAAAGTCCTTCTGAGCCAAAGAATTTTCTTACGATATACGCTACATCGATTATCTTACGATATCTTTAATTTGTATCTTTCCACCATTTTATACGCTCTATCGTTCCGACGTTCGAAACGTTTGCAAAGAAAGAAAGATGATAGCGTATCTATCAAACGCCGGTGAGTGAAACGAGCTCGTTTAGTTTCCGAGTTTTACGATTAACGGGACATCTTCGTGCAACCGGATCGGGTGAAATCGGCGATTTGTCGCGTCGTTAACGCAAATGAACCTCCCGTCGATTTCGCTAGGAACATCGCGTTGGTTGAGGGTGAGAGGGTCGGGGAGGGGTGGGGGCGCGGTGGCGCGTTCAATTATACATTAATCGAATTATTATTCCCAATTACGCGACGGCTTCATTAAAGTTGGAACCGATTAAAATTCGAGCACGCTGAAACGCGAGCCTCGCGTGCAAAATCCGGAATATTCGATGATAAAGGAACAACAGAAACGAGACGGACACAATATTAAATAGAACGAGATGAACCGAGTGATAAATCGCTTTAATCACGCTTTAACAACACCGGTGAATAAGGTGGAAAATAACGGGCAGAGGGTAATTCTGTAAATAATTAACTAGCGACAGAGATACGTTTACGCATCAGCAATGAGACTTTTTTCAATTTTTCGAGAACTGTGAATTTAACGAGAAGAGGGTCAGGAGGGGGGGCAACGTGTTGGGATGGGGGAGTTATTTACGCGTTTATATGTTAAAAAATGCTTGAAATTTTTAACGATTTTTACCTGCACCGTGCGACATTGTATCTTTCGTATCTTTTTATAAAAAAAAAATTAAAATATTGAAATTGAAGAAACAACAAAAATATATTTATCATATTTTGCTCCTGATGTGTTTTATACTACAAACGGTAAATGAACATTCCGATATTCAGAGGCCGGGATACTTTCCACGCTCCTACGAGCATGATCCACATTCCTTCATCATTCACAAACAGAATATTGGCAAAAGAGGGAACGCGTTATGGCAAAAAGAAGCCGCGATCGCTTGATTGCTTGCGTGGATCGTTAAATAAGGTAAAGACTGGCTCAACGCACCCTTACGAGGAGAACGAGTACAGATGCAGGTGTGCCATAACCGGTCGAGGGTGTTTACGACACCCTCCGGCCAGAACAGACTGACGGGGATTAAATTAAATCCACGCTGAATCGGCGGTAGCGTGGCCTATCTCTCTCTCTCTCTCTCTCTCTTTCTCCCTCTCTCCCCAGCTCAATTTTCGTCTCGACCGATGCCAACGGGCGTTACCTGTATCTGCCATCACATCGACCGGAAATTAAGGTCGCCCAACGAGCTGGAGAAGTCACGTGTCGCGCGTCACTCCACCGGAAAACCGCCAAGTGTTCCGGACAACTGGCGAACCACTCGATTCTTAATTCCGTGTTCATTCTTTCCGATACCGAAGTTCGTGAAAGTATCCTTCAGATACAGCGTGATACAATTATTACGAGGTACAAGTATATGATAAGATCTTTTTAAATGATGGAAGTGGAACAAAAGCGTTTGCACTCTAGGTGAAAAATTGCCCGATACTCGAAGGTGTTGCGATCGTTGCGAGAAAATATTGTACAACGATTCAGTTGCTCTCGAGAAATCCTAATGTTCAAAATTGTTCAGTGTCTAGAAAGATATTTGAATTTGCAAAATTTTCGAAAGAAAGGGTATATCTTTATTCACCTCTTTAGCTACATATCCCTGTAAAATACTGACAACTAAGTTTCGTAATTGAATTCAGTACAGCTGTCTTGGAGATCAAAGTCCACCTTCAAATTTATTGCACGATATTGTTATGAAAATTGAAGATATTAATTTTTCATCGGGTCCGTGTAAATCTTCCTGGAACCACAGTCGTATGAATTAACGAATACCATGCCAGAAGTTACGACTATTTAAGTTTCCCTATCCCCTGCGAATTTTCTTCGTGTACGCGTTATCGCGCGGACGCGTGATAATAACAGTCAGTTTGCCATACGCGTGTCGCGAGATTGACGCGAGAGCCAGCGATATAAATCACCGGCCGGACGATTCGGCCGAGCTGAAACGATCAATCGAGAAAGCGAGAACGAACTCAATAAAACTCGAATTAAGTAATGTACACGCGTTCGATACGAGCGACGTCACGCTCGATGATTGATACACAGTTCGAATAACGCGCTACGAGAAACGAAGAGTGAGAGAAAGAGAGAGAGAGGGGTGGGGGCGAGTGGCGCGCAGTAGATGGTGGTGGGAAAAGGACAATCCGTTATCCGAGTTCAATTACGATCGAGCTAACTAGCACGGGTTCGTCGATCAGGCGTAAAACCATTTACCCTTTAATAAGGATCGTTTCTCCTTTCTGTTTTCAGACAGAGATAGCGAAGAGATTAAACGCCATAATTGCTCAGATCCTGCCGTTCCTCTCCCAGGAACACCAACAACAAGTCGCTACTGCTGTTGACAGAGCCAAACAAGTGACCATGACCGAACTCAACGCCATTATCGGGGTGAGTGCACGCCAATGGAAGATAAATCACGCGTACGTGATACATGCGGCCGTGTCGTGTGCGTGTACGTCCACGTCCACGTCCGTCTATACGCGCGTACATATGTTCGTAAGTTTACACGGGCGCGCGAAAATTTCGTGGGAGTTTCGAACACATGGGAGGGACGGTACACGGTGTTACCGAGTGTTAGTCTATCACGTGCCATCAATGAAACCTCCTCGTCTCCTTTCATAGCAGGGTATCTTTCGAAATTTATAAAATATGCCTCTCGAAATAGAAACCGCCGGTTAATAAATCCACCGGTTCACGTGTTGGATCAATGAAACTTGCTGATGGAAATTAGCGATAAAGTTCGATTAAACGAAGAATTTAAAGAAAAATTTTAACAAAGGAGAAGATTGTAAAATTGCGAAACGTCCTAAATTTCCTCGGGGCATATTCCAGCAGAATTGGATAGGCAGTTTCGATTCTAACCCACGGGACAGGATCGCGCAACAAAGCGACGCGATAATAGTAAACGATTAATACAAACCGTAAATTAAGCTCGATTATACTTCGCTTATCACCGTGCATTATAATTGCGGATGAAAGAGGAACGGGCCGCAACATATGAAAATACAGGTGTACACGGGATTTGCGTTTATCATCATTCCCCTCCTCCCACACGATTCGGTTTCCACGATTAAACTTACAAACAGTATCGGCGCATATATGCACATCGTGTGACGTGACATTTGTATTTGCCGCCAAAACTATCCAGCAATTGTTACCAATAACGTAGAAATCTGTTAATTAATTATTAATTAAACGCGACCGACGAACAGGGAAAAACAAACAAACCGACGAGAGCCCGGGGGAGGGGGGAGGAGCGGAGAGGAGGACGAGACGAGTCGAAATTTCTCACGGACGATCGAAATTGAAACGATCTCGTCGTTTTTTTTAAATGGGAAATCAATTTTTGTTGCGTCGCGTCCGCGAATCGATATCGCTGCCGAAAGTGATTTGTGGACACGCCGGCGGAATGTATTTTTTTTTTTTTCGTTTTTCGTTGCTTCTTGTCTCTCTCTCTCTCTCTCTCTCTCGCT
>NIPQ01092840.1:0-14117 GCA_002806875.1 Lepidotrigona ventralis hoosana
AATATTTAGAAATTTGTAGAACACAAAATTTTTTATTAAAAGATCTTTATTTTTAACATGGAAAGAGATCACAACTGAAAACTGTACCAACGAAATCTAAACAAATTGAAATGAAATTACAAAACTGCACTATACGCGTGACGACAATGTAACATCCATTTGTGAATGCAAACAACAGAAGGTTACACCAACAAAAACGTGACGAGGGATTGAAATAAAATTACAATATACAACACGTCAGAAGATGTGCACAGAGAACGGTGATAAACGTAACCACGTGTACCATGACCACGACATCGACGTTCCGTTTCCGGTGGAGCCGGGTTCACGGCGATGTACTTGACCCGCGCTGGCTGTTTTCCGCGACGCGCTTCTGGTCAAACGTGCTCAATCACGGCCCCCTTCGGAGCGAAACTACTACTGCTTTTTGCTCGGTCTCTGGCGGGCAGTTCGCGTTGGCCGCGTGCTGCATCCGCAACGAAACGCACGGGGGAACTGAAAATCGCAAGGTCTCGTCTCTCTCCCGAGAGAGGGACGATCCGTTAACGCGGAAATCGCTGCTCGTGGGCGTCGAAGTTCGTATTCATCGAGCGGTCGAACCGTTAACGAGCGGATCTGCTGCGACGCGCGTCTGTGCGCACGCTGAACGAAAGCGAAAATCTGCCTCGCTCGAGATAAAAGCGGGATCTCCTATAAGCGTCAGAAGCGTGCATGTCACTCGTGTCAGATACATTTGTATAGATACAATGGAGGAGCTTCTATTTTTGCGTACGTGGTTTTCAACTACTGCATTTGCGTCACAGAGCGTGTTTACACCGAACGAATGAAAAGTCTGTTCGATCATACTCGTGTTATACACTTATTACGTTTGATGGAATAGATGAAACAAATATACGTGAGCACGAATTTCGGACATTCATTCGTTTGGTCCAAACTATCAAGAGAATGATCTGTGTCCGACGTTTATCGAAGTATGAAAACGTGATGATGAAAGACTGAAATACTGTGTGCTGATCATAATAATAAAATTCGTTAATAATGTAATTTAAATTTTTATAAACTAAAGAACACGATAATTAATATACTCTCCAGTTAAGTTCGTATAAATATAAAAGTGTTTCTAAAAAAAAAAAGAAAAATGTCCAAAAGCGAAGTAACGTGAAAGAAGATGGCTCACCTTTGTTCTCCTTGTAGCTGCCATTCAGTTGAACCTCGCCGAGATGACCCTGCGAACTTTGGGAGCTGCTCGATTCGTCGTCGTCGTCGGGTAAACTCGAGTTTAGCGTGTTGTTCAGAGAGCTTATACCCAACGAGTGGTTGAGCCGCGGACTTAGACGCGCGTTCAAGGACATCGACAATGGAGACGTGCCTGTCGAGTGTCGCCGGGATTTTCGCCGTTCGTGAGAATCCACCAGGGACTTCCGGTTCCGTAGCGTCTTCCTGCGGGAGGAAAGTGCTTCTCAGTGAATTATTACGTTCGCCAGTCTCGTGTTTCGACGTCGTCGTAAGTATGAAATTTTCTTCGGTTGAATCGCGGTCGAGTTTCTATTTTCGAGTTCGTACATTCGTTAGTCGTTGATTCGTACTACTTACGACCACTTGTACGAGTGGTAATACTTGTAAAATAATATCTTGTTATTAGAATGTTATCTCGTGGAATTAGTTAAAGCATCAATATATTTGACTTTCGGAATTTTGAAATATTCTTATTGCATAACTATATCTGCATCTTAATCGATTATAGGTAGACACAGTTTGTGTCTAATGATTGTATTCCAGTTTGTACTACTACCTTAGAACAACTGATTTCTTCGCACGAACGCGACCTAGAATTACGAATGTCTTGTTCGCAACTTGTTTCGTCGATAACCAATCGATCACTTAGAAATGCCATTTATTATCACGTTTAGGAAAAACGAATTTCCGTAAAACAACGTGATTGTTCATACGTTAAAAGAAAAGACAATACAAAACATTATCATTACAACATGTCGACTGAAAAATATTCTAATTTCAAATTTTTAAATGAACAACATTTACATTTTTCTTTAACAAGTGAATATATGATTAATAAAAGAGAATTTGAGAAAGGAATATTTAAAAGAGTTATAACAATCGTAAAGATTAGTTTATCAATATAAAACGGAACTTGGAATTTATTATGGTAAAACAATGATTAAGCACTAATCCAAACACATGATCGCGGAAGCGATTCCGTCCGAATAATCCGGTAGTTATACTACTGCGTATACAACTAGTTCAGTTGCTCGACCTTATACCGTGTTAGATCTTTTAAAAACGATCGTTTTTCTTCTAAAAACTATGTTCTAAAAGCATGGAATTTTCAATTTCTATATTTAATTATATTCGTTCATGAAGATAAACATTTATATACTATTGTAATTTTTAAAAATATAAAGAAACACATAGATTTTAATTATATAAATATCTTAGAATACAATTTTTGAAAAAGATGCACTTCAAATCAATTGTCCATCTCTAAAAGATTCCACAGAATTGATACAAAATTTCTTTGTCTCTGTCAGACAGAAGATATAGCATATCAAAATCGACAAAGTTGATAGTATCTCAAACTTTTACGCAATTGCGATTCTCAAAGATGTCTCTGATAGTCTCTGAAGAAAAGTAATCGCATTTCAAAAGATTCTATCTGCAGATAATCCGGCACTTGCAACTTGCAGCTTACAGATCGTACGAAACAACAAAGATCAACAACGTTGTTAAACAGCGGGTCGAAAGGCAAACGAAGCGACTAAGCCACCTCGAATCGATACCTGATGTTATCGTCCAGCTGACGAATAGGCGAGCCCCTATCGTTCCCGTCCTCGTGGTGTAACACGGCTTCGTAGATCTGGAACTGCCTGAGTAGATCAAGATCGGTGCCCTGTTTCGACATGTACCTCTGGATGATGCCCTCGATCCCCTGTTCCTCTAAACAGTCCACCTGATCGTAATAAGTGTCCTGGTCCGGTATACCGTTCAGACACTTGTTGACCAACGTCGTCGCGTAAATCAGTAATTCCGTGTCGGCGGCGTCGTAATCCTTCAGCAGCTTCATCACGTTCGTCCATGGTATCATACCCCTGGACGTATCGACCGATCTGACCGCTCTCACCAGCAGCAGGCTGTTCGTCTCCACGTACTCGACGAACACCAGCAACAGTTTCAACGCGGTCTTCACCACTAAACGGAAGCGGCTGGCTATTAACGTGTATAACCACTGAACCGTCTGACCGTGTTCCATCACTCCATTCATACCGTCCACGTAGAGCATCACCTGGCCGAGAGCTGTATCAATTGAAACAGAAAATTACTGGTTAATTTACACGGATTTATATACAATGGAAGAAGGACGAGCGTGTTAAATGACGGCGTCGTGGCATTTGTAAGAGAGAGAAAGAGAGAGAGAAAGAGAGTGTGTCGATAATCGGGTAAAAAATTAAATTCGTATTCGGGTTTGTAAATCTTAAATTTAGAGATGCCGAGATGTAGAAGCAATTAAGCATCAAAGAGTTCATTTGACATCAAAATATTTGCCTGTTTTTCAGAATCAAGTTTGAGTAAGTAATTTATAAACATGTACTAAGTATCCACGGCAAATAAAATTCCACCTGCACAGTTGTCAAATTAATCCTACCGATTTTTTCTCTTCTGTAGCAATCGAACACTTATATTTGATTAGATATTTTTACAAGCGCATTCAAATTACCAACTGCCCCCCCCCAAAAAAAAAAAATATTGATGGAAAATTACAGACTTACAAAAATATTCGATACGAAAAAAACAATTGCATAAATAAACCAACTTTCTCTCAATTTTCCATCCGCGATTTTCGCCATCCGAAAAATCGAAAGGTNATATTAAGATTTAGTCAATAAAATTTCGTGTTAAATACCAATTGAATGATTATTTTCTGTACTGTATCATTTTATTTGATTAATAAATAAATTGCTGGTGAATGATACAAAAAAAATTTTTCGAGGGTAAAGGATTAATAGGAGAGAAAAAAAAGAAATAGGTGATTTCAATTGTATTGAAAAGTAAAAATGTAAGAAAGTTGATGCTGATGAACTCGCGTCGAAAATATCATTAACTTTCTTACTGATTTCTGAAAATTCACAGAAAATTTCTTCCGAATAAAAGCATATCATACAAATAATTGGAAACATTACTGACTATCTATCTCTGTGTGTCTTAACTTTTATTAAAAAGTAGAAATTGGTATGCAGAAACTATTCTTTGGGAATATCTCTGTGTGTCTTAACTTTTATTAAAAAGTAGAAATTGGTATGCAGAAACTATTCTTTGGGAAATTTCATAGATTCCTTTTGTAAATTAATTCTTTCCAACATTATGAACAATTTTATCGTTCACATATCCCTAATTGACATATATTTATATATTCGTTAAAATCCTTTTTTTGGTCACCAAACACTCAAAAACAAAAATAAACTCAATTTGAACATCCAGGCAACCGCTTCCGCGAGCCTGAACGCGCTATATTATCCCTAATTGACATATATTTATATATTCGTTAAAATCCTTTTTTTGGTCACCAAACACTCAAAAACAAAAATAAACTCAATTTGAACATCCAGGCAACCGCTTCCGCGAGCCTGAACGCGCTATAGATCTTCCAGCAGGTTACGACGCATAATTACGCGAAAACACGCGTCCGTCTTTCGACGAGATTCTCAAAGGCGAGAAGGTGGGAAACGAAGAGAGGAGACGATGTTGTCGCTCTCAGTTTCGCGGATCTGTTGGTGTTAGCTCGTTAAGTGTCAGCTGCATTACCCGAGTATTATCTTATCACTGTTTATGAGAACGTCGCAGACGTACCGCGCTCTCGTGTTTAGCGAGAAATCTCGAGACCCGGCCGCGCCTGAGAATTGCTGGATTATGAAAATGTTCCATTCCGATGGTAAGGAAGTGGTATCATCGGTTAATTTAGCTATGAACATTGTCGTTTACTGTTTTAACAGACTTTCGTGAGACTTTCGTGTACAATTTGAACGAGAAGAATAGTGAACACATGACGAATGAACACGGTTAGGGTATTTAGTTAACTAGAATTAACTAGACAAAATAATTGAATCAATTCAACATTTTTTATTTATAGCAGTTCTTCTGTCTCGAAACGAACGGTAACTTTAAATTATTGAGCTTGTAGGATTAAAGGATATTATAAATTTCGACAGTAAAAAAAAGTCATCGAGGATATTAATATCTTAAAATAATAATAACCGGACACGAAGACTTTCTCGGCATCTCTAATTTTACACACACATGTACATTAAAAAAAAAAAAAAGAAAGAAAGGAAAAGAAAGAAGTAACTTCAGACTGATCAAAGGTAAAACGCAGAAGACGAATTTCTAAAAAATCCGACTTCTTGCCGTCGTAAATATTTATGCTGGCAGTGGGCTGCAGTTGCTGCGGAAAGTATAGCCTGGATGATACGTACACGGAGGGACCCTTACGTACGCTATTAGAAGTCTAAGCCAGCCGCGGTAGAAAAACACGGGATGGCAAAGAGTCTCTATCGACAAATTGTCAGTATACTCACCTCGTAGTATGTAATTTTGATAATTCTGGTCGGCCTCGCTGCCAACCTTGATGAGGCAAGCAAGCCCGTCATTTTGCACGAACTCGTGCACCAGGTCCTTGTCCTCCTGCAAAACCAAAGTTTATGGTAAATAGCCGTCCTCCACAGCCGAATAGGACATCCGTTATGTACTACCACCGATCATCATCGCTCGCGCGCCTAATTTATTCAACCTGAGACGAAACGATTCGACCTAATCGACGGTTCGACGCCTTGGAATTTATGGCCCTATCTCTTGAGAAACGTTAGAACGTTTCGTCGCTCGATTCACGATAAGGATACTTCTGTCTTAACGATCAACGTTTCTCATCACTTTTTCGATGACTCTATTTCTTCGAGTTGTATATAAAAGTAACTGAAATCTTTGTACGTAGATAGATAATCTATTATACGTACTAAGCAATTGTGTGCACGTAGAATTTATCGAGGCGATTATTAATAAATTTAATATGCACTAAAGAGCGTGAAAGGAAATCGTGTAACAGTTCATTTGGCTTTATCTTAAATAGCGAAACCTCAATTCACAATGAGAATAAACTACAAGTAAGCTGCACATTTTACAAATAAAAGAGACAAAAAGTCACTCATCAATTATTGAATGCTTCAATACAACATTTACTGTCGCCGCAATAAATAGCGAAACCTCAATTCACAATGAGAATAAACTACAAGTAAGCTGCACATTTTACAAATAAAAGAGACAAAAAGTCACTCATCAATTATTGAATGCTTCAATACAACATTTACTGTCGCCGCAACCATCGATCATTCTATTAAGCGTTCCAGTGATAGAAGTCAATAAAAAATCGAACGAGATGATAAGAAGCAAAACGAGCTGCGACTCCGCGCAAATTCCAATTCGTCCACATGTTTTTCACCTATGCTGTCATCGATCATTCTATTAAGCGTTCCAGTGATAGAAGTCAATAAAAAATCGAACGAGATGATAAGAAGCAAAACGAGCTGCGACTCCGCGCAAATTCCAATTCGTCCACATGTTTTTCACCTATGCTGATTAGATGAGGTAAGTAAATGCAGTTAATTACGACGCTGGAGGCGGCAAGTCGCAGACATAATAGAAAATCCAGCAAGTTTGATTAAATTGGACGAGGCGGGCGCGAGGCAGATCGTTTCGCGATCGTGTTTCGGGCTTTCGCTTTCCAAGATAGTGGAAGTTCATTGGACGCGACGCGCCGAGCCGATTAGCCAAGATTAAGAAACGAAATTGAACGTTGCGGCGATTCTGTGCGGATAAAACCCGCTGGACGAGGCGGGGAATCTCGTTCGATCAGCAACGGCTATACTATATCGACGTATATAGGGCCGAGTATTGTAATTAATTTCGTAGCTAGCCAGTCCGATAATTGAAACGATAAGGCAAGGGGGGGGAAGAGTTGGAGGACTGTTTTTAGGCACCTTCAGCTTCAATCAGCTTCAGCCATCGGCTGCTGCGATTTATCTTTACGATGTGGCAAACCTATTGTCTAATTAAATGTTTTTCCCCTTTCAGACGCCAAAAGGCGTCTCGTGAGATCTGATTTAAATTTGATCTTAACTTAACTTAATGCGTCAGAACGTTCGCTTTGAAATCTCTGCCATTTCGAGACACTCGTGTTTGTTTGAAAAACACAGACTTTAATTACTTGATATAATAATTACTAAATATTATATTACTTTAATTGCTAAATGTAATATAATATAATATAAATTTGATATAATATTTTCTTTAACTCGGGATCATTAAAAATTTGCATGTATAAACTTTCAGTCCGTGTAACAGTTTGACAATTATAATTTCGTAGTGATTACGTACATTATAGTGATTATATTATAATGACTAGATTGTATTATCAACTAGATATTTCGACGATAAAAGGATATTTGCAATGCACTTACTGAAGTGACTTACTGCCTTCTGAAGCCTGCATATAATATTTGATCGATTATAGAAGAAACTTTCTCTTATTTATATAACATCGATGACATCTTCCATTTCTGATCTGATGAATTAACTTTAATGAAGCGTTCGATCAAGTTTTGAGTTAAATGAACCAAATCACCCTGTTGTTTGATTTCTCCACCAGTTCTGACCATTTTTTGCCACAAATATAATAAACTCGCGGTCAAACGAGCTGTCGTTGCAGGTCGTGTGCAGTTGTCAATCGTCTCGTAACGCGATTTCCACTCGATTATTAACACATTTGTCATTCAACGTTAATGTAATATCCTTCTCGATAATTCCAGCAATAAATCTGGAATTTAATAGGTACATAGCAATATTGGTTATCCCTGTCATTATAATATTTCACCGAAATCGGTGTCAATAAAATGTAACATTATTGACGCGGATTAACGACGTTAATGTAAATCACGACGTACAGTCGTGCTGCAAGCAAAGAAGAAACGGAAGAAAATAAAAAAGTAAAACTCGAATGAAATTAAGCCGCTCGATAAAACAATCACGAATAGCCACTAATAACACCTTGTCGACCATCCACGTGCCTGACATTCGTTCCATTCATCACGATCCCCTAATATAATTTAGCAATAAACTCATCCATCATTTACGAAGACGGAACGATAGCTTCCGGTATAATGGAATTTCTCTTAACGAACGGTTTTCCGGACTTGCAGCCCGCGGAAAGAAAAATTCCTTTGCCGCTCGGCTAATTACGAGATTTAATTACGGCGAACAGAGTTAAGAAAAGTCCCGGGGACTCGAATAAACACGCTCGAGCGGCGTCCAGTTTGCCCTTCTTGTTCCGGAAACGGAAGGAGGAGGAACGTCGTGGAAATTGAAACGGCCCGCGTTCGAAAAAACGAACCAATTCGGAGATCCGACTCGTTTCACCCGGGACAGTCGAGCTACTCCACCATTAGGATCGATTTAACCTTCGCGTAGCTAATTAGCAATGTCTTTCTCACGATTGGTTACTCGGCAATTGGATTTATAGTATAGAGCGAGAATTTTTAGAGATTACAATTCACGTCTCCTGTTCAACATGGACGCAATTTATTTGTGTAGAAAGAAATCTAAAATTTTCAGACTTATGTTTCAAAAAGAAATCACAGTTTATTAAATACTATAACGTTAATTTTTAGAGATTACAATTCACGTCTCCTGTTCAACATGGACGCAATTTATTTGTGTAGAAAGAAATCTAAAATTTTCAGACTTATGTTTCAAAAAGAAATCACAGTTTATTAAATACTATAACGTGTGTTGTATTTTGAATATTTCGTATATTTTTTCCTATTACATGCATTTTGTGATCTTTTTCAAATCTTGTAATTTTTTACGAATACATAAAAGCTCGCAGTGCAACAATAAATATTCTGGCTACCAATATTCACGCGTGTATGGAAAACTCAAAGATGTAAGTATTTGCAGACTGCGCACATTACCTGCTCACGTATTCAAATTATTATTATATCACGAACTTTTACACGTTGCATTCGTAGTTTAAGATTGCAGCATTCTCTTCTGCCTCTATTCGTCGTTAATTAAAACGGAAACAACAAATTCGAAAAATCAGTTTAATTGGAAAAGAAATTCATTACACTTTTNCTACCAATATTCACGCGTGTATGGAAAACTCAAAGATGTAAGTATTTGCAGACTGCGCACATTACCTGCTCACGTATTCAAATTATTATTATATCACGAACTTTTACACGTTGCATTCGTAGTTTAAGATTGCAGCATTCTCTTCTGCCTCTATTCGTCGTTAATTAAAACGGAAACAACAAATTCGAAAAATCAGTTTAATTGGAAAAGAAATTCATTACACTTTTTTTCATTTTGTTCCAAGCAGATTCATCATGATTTACTCTGTACGTGCGAGCAGTTATGGAACGCTTCGTACACGGTAAATGAAAACTCGATAAATCATCGACACGAGGTTCCCTCTAATTAAATGCTACCGATCGCATCATTCCTGACGAACGCATCGATTAGTACGTAGTCGATCGAATTTTCACTGAACCGACACGGAACACCAAATCGACACACAAACTTTTCATTAGTTACAAACGTTTCTTCTAGATATTCTTTTACGTATTTAGATTTTTAAAATCACAATTTTAGATTTTAAAAACCTAGTGCATTTTGACAAAAAAAAAGTCGTCTCCCTATTGCATAACTATTTTTTTCATCAATACTTGCTATAGCTGTTGCCTGAGTGAAAATCGGATGAAGGAATTCTATTTAAATTACACTTTATATATGCAAGTACTCAAATATGAATGATAGGTAATTTAGTTCGAAAATACACGAGATAACATCTTGTTTCATATTATAATATAATTACAATATCGTGTCACGAATTATGACTTGGGCTTGAAGAAAGAAAATTCCAGCAAGTTCGAATTTGAAATTTCAATCTTCCAATGTAATCTTTCAACACTTCACATCTGATTTAACGTAACAAGTTGCAATGACTAAAGAACATCGATAAGAAAATGATAAGAAGTTGACAAGCAAACGTTCGACCACCACGTTGAAAAAACGTATCGAGGCGTGACGTGAACATGACCTACAACGACGAATTCACGAGACGAGGACCTACAATTATCGCTAAAGTAAGAAAAAGAGAGAGAGAGAGAGAGAACGGAAAAACAGACGAAGGAGAGAATGCAACTCGCTGAAACCGCCATGCAAATATTTACTCGTCGAGCGAGTAGCTCGCGCGTAAAAATGGCCCCGTCTACCTTCTTCTCCTTCTGGTTTTGTCTTTTTCTCCCTTCTCACCTCTCTCGTTCCTCCATCAGTTCGCGATGCCCTTCCTATCTCTCTCTCTTTCCTCTCGTCGTATTCCTACCACGCGTTCCTTTTCCAACCGCGTTGCCGCAGGTATCGCCGATTGCAAACTCACCTGAAAGATCTGCTTGAGGGAGAAGAGAGCTCGTCGCAGCTCGCGGCCCTCGCTGTTCAGCAATTTTTCTGCAACAGACAAGTAACACGCAACCATTTATTATAATAATACTGCTGGTCCGGAGTCGCATTGTTACGATGCTCTCTCTCGGGGGATGAGTGTAAGGGATTGGAGTCGGTCAGTCGGCCTGCTTCTTCAGCAAATGGCCATTCTGTTCTTTCTTACGTAAGATCTCTTTATGCTGATGTTGTAAACCAACTAGAATGTTTATGATAAAAAAATATAATATATAAAAATATGATAAAAAAATATAATTTATATGCAAATTGAGGTTGAGAAGAAGAGAATATGTGTTATTCTTTTTTAAACTTGTATATTGGTCGATATTCCTGTAATTATGATAAAAAAATATAATATATAAAAATATGATAAAAAAATATAATTTATATGCAAATTGAGGTTGAGAAGAAGAGAATATGTGTTATTCTTTTTTAAACTTGTATATTGGTCGATATTCCTGTAATTTTCTGGTATAAATCTAGCTCTAGTAATTGTTGCAGAAAATGAAACAACCGTTGTATCTTTGTGACGAGTTATTTATCGTCGAACCACGATATTTCTAATAATAGACGACACAGTATGGATTATCATAGCAATATACATACATGTATGTATATAAATATTTATAAAGCACACGAAATATTCAATTGGCCTATTAAAATTAATCTTTGAAATTTAACAAAGACGCGCGAAAATAATTGAATATAAATATTTATAAAGCACACGAAATATTCAATTGGCCTATTAAAATTAATCTTTGAAATTTAACAAAGACGCGCGAAAATAATTGTAGTTTCATTGAGTCGTATCTTCTTTTATAAAAAAAAAAATTAACCGTATGATCACTCAAATTTATACCAACACCTACGCATATCTGAATAAAAATATTGACCATTTTATATTAGGCTTAATTTCTAAGACATTCTGTCGCAATTTCAAGCAAGTACTTCTTCATTAGAAAACATCATATAGTGAACTGCATATGTTCGTTGGCCCCTCAATTTCGAATTTTTTCACTTGATTCTACCACAAAGGTCGAAAACATCTTCTATAAGGAGAAATATAAAAAAAACGCTATTCTTCTTCTGCAGAATCGATAAGGAAATTGACTAGAGTCTGCTTAGAGTTCTAACGGTGCACCGCGGTCCGCCTGGAAAGNATTTGGAAAGTAAATGTTACTAATTGACACAGAGATTAAATCTTCATTTGTAGTTCAGGTAAAGTTATGGATATGAAATTTCGAAATACTACCAATGTCGCCTCACACGTGTTTAATTAATTCCTACATCACGAACGTGAATTTTTAAACGCAAAAACAATTTCACGCTCGATTTAGATTCTTGGGGATTTGAAGTATAAATTTATTGTATTGTATACATTTACACTAGACGAATCGAATCAAGGAATTTAAATTAATTTAAAAAACAAGACTATAGTACATAAAAAGAAAAATGAAAATATGTTTCAATATATATATTTAATATTGAAATTTTCGCGATTGAAAATGCTTGAAACAGAGAGAGAGAGAAAGTAACACAAACTCACTAAAATCATAGTTAACTTGACTAAATGAAAATATAAGTATATCGTGCAGAAGCTTCTGCGTTTAACATCTGCAAAATTGTTTAAAAACTGCTTGAAACAGAGAGAGAGAGAAAGTAACACAAACTCACTAAAATCATAGTTAACTTGACTAAATGAAAATATAAGTATATCGTGCAGAAGCTTCTGCGTTTAACATCTGCAAAATTGTTTAAAAACGTCCTCAACTTATGCGTGAAATTTAATATTCAAATCTCGGACGAAGAAATCCTCTTGACAGAGAGGAAAAGTAACACGTGCCGCTTCGATCGCGCTAAAATCACACTTTTGCGTCGGCCGGGCGCCACTTCCTCAACTTATGCGTGAAATTTAATATTCAAATCTCGGACGAAGAAATCCTCTTGACAGAGAGGAAAAGTAACACGTGCCGCTTCGATCGCGCTAAAATCACACTTTTGCGTCGGCCGGGCGCCACGCCACCGCAACAACCGATCATTTATTACATTTTTTCCATTCGCCTCGTCGAATTTCAACCCGGCCGGCCCTCTTTTCTCGGGGATTGACAAAATAAGATGTTTCGCAGATAGCCTCGCGGCCATCAATCTATTTTTTTTTTCCACCCACCCCCTCCTCTCTTTCTCACTGCTAGGGGAAAAGGCGACGACACGGCCACGTTTTCGCGGAGACCTATTTTCACGGTGATTTTAACGGGAAATCTCGTCGCGTGCCAATTTTTCAATTTTCCTCGGTAACGTTACGATTCGACGGGGGCCGACCAACACCACTTGGAACATCGAGAGACGTATTTCAATCGTTGCCCGACTACGATAACAACGAAGGTAATTACGAATACGCGATACTACGAAAATATTATCTGAAATATTAAGTTCACGCATTGGCGGCCGCTGAATTCACGCGTAAATCGTAAGCTCATCCTTGGTCATCGTTATTGTATTTGATCGAGGATTAAACAATGATTTATCGCGGCATTGTATCGCAATGATTGGATTTCTTGCAATTTCATGAATTTAGAGGCATAATTATGAGACGAAAATATTGTAACATAAATATTGAAAAATTTGGGATTTGATGATACGAGTCGAATGAAAATAACTGCAAATGCAACGTTAACTTTTAATGGATTAAATAGGCTAGGTATACTGCTTGCTTGAAAATCAATTGCCAGAGAAGAAGGAGGAAATTTTATAATCCGTATTTTATAAGATGAAAACAGGCGCTGACTGTTGAAAATATTAGAACGTACAGAAATGATTCATGATTGTTAATTTAGTTGCTGGACGAAGTTGGTAATTGATGAATGTTCGACCTAGTTTTCATCGAGAAAAAGGATTGATGCGAAGTTTGTGAAGTTGCTGTGTGATTGAGAAAATGCGGATTTGTATTATTTGTTATTTCCCTTGAAGTTGAAGTTAGATTAGTTTAGTTAGAAAGAATTATGCTTCTAACAACGAAGAAGTACGCTTCTTTGATTATCTAGATTACTTTAAACTTTTTTAAGTGGGTATTTCGTGGAAAATAATTGAACGTTAATGTTGAACTTCGGAAGAAAACTTGGTTAACCTTATCAGAAACTTTAGTACAAAGTTTACGAGATTATATTTGAATAAAATATTATTATCTTTCAAGAAAATTAATTAATCTCTGAACTATGTGACAGCTAATCTCTGAAATCTATGTACGTTTTTCTTCATTGAATATTAAAAATCCTTGAATATTAAAAATTCTTCATTAAAACAACAATTAAACAATCAAATCTACAATGAAATTAGAAATTCCAAATTCAATATGAAATTTAAAATTGAATTCACTTTCTCAATGTGTCATAGACATCGATACTTGCATCTAATCCGATCTATACGACCTAAAGTACCACAATTCAACAGATACTATTAAAACGAACATAGTTTTCAAATAATTTTAAAGTATTTTTCACGTAAAAAGATACAACGTGACGAAGAATCGAGAAAATAGACTTCATACTCGCCTAAGTAATAAC
>NIPQ01092840.1:14152-78542 GCA_002806875.1 Lepidotrigona ventralis hoosana
CTGTTCCAACAACCCCAACAAAAAAAAAAAAAAAAAGAAAGTATTAATCTCGCCCGTAAGATCTCGTACACGAAATGAAAAATGTCCGTATAACCGACGATTACCTTTGCACAATTATTCTCTATTGCGAGGTCATACTGGCCGCACGAGCCGCGGCTTGAAAAAGAAACTGCACCAGCGGTCAGCGGGCACAGTTTTTATTCGACATGGTTAACCATCACCTGTCACCTGTGATTAATGGCTCGTACTCCCTAGTGAAGCCCTAGGCCGATTTTTGTCGCCGCCAACACTGTTCTGCACTTTATACATTGGTCATTACTTCTGCGCGACGTTTTCACCAAAAAGAATTATCTCGGACAGTGACTTTACATTAAATCTTTCCTCGAGAGGGCCGCGACTCGCCCTTTCTCTCTCGCACGAAAATTGATTTAAGCATCCTTTGTGAGCGATAATTGCCGCGATACCGGTACGTGCATTGTTTGTTAACGAACGAAAATTCGGGAACGTGTAACTCGATCGTACGAATGTGCCATTTGCGAATGACAAAAGGACGAAACATTTCATTCGATAATCCTTCTATTTCGATTCGTGGAAATTTATTGTTGTATACAATATTTAATAATGTTAAATTATTCTGCGACGAAGTTACATTGATTCGTGTATTTTCTGGCTTATTTGTTATAAATTATATACTGTAACGTACGAATATATCTGTATTGTGATATTTATCTAATTTTTTTTGATATTTAATATAATATTAATATGATATCTGTTTTATATTTTATTAAAAACCATTGAGTTCCAATCTCAATAAAAATTAATTCAATTCATCCCCGGTCAATTTTTCATTATTACATGAAAATTTCATTGTCAAATTGAGGGATACGTATTGCATTCGATTTGCGTGTAATTTGAAATTTGTGTCCATGAGATTCATGTAATATGAATAATACAAATGTATATCTATTGCAATCTGAATTACATAGTCACAGTCACAGTCAAAAATCGCACGCAAGTTGATTGAAACGCGTGTATTATTTTAAAATTTGACAGTGAAATATTTCACTGTCCGTATATACGAGAAATTGACTGAAGTTAAATCAAAATCGTAATTTAATACTTTTTTTTTTTAAAATAAAACATCGAAAAAGGGAATATTAAACGTAGCAGCGCTGATGGATGCAACAAAATGGAATATTTTAAAAATTATGTGTCAGCGAGATATCAACGGTTTTTTAACCAGATTGAAAAGAATATTAAAATAAATGGTAAAATTTTTAAAAGGATAAATTGCAAAATTTTTAACCTGCTAGTCTCAATCATCTCGCGATATACGTGGATACATCTATCTTCTCACGTTTGACCACTACTATATCAACAACACACGAAAATCAAACGTAATCAATGTTATCGTTGCGAGGAGACGACATTTCCTACGCGACTAACGATTCTGTATCGATCATTGTACCGAAACGTAGTAAGTGGAGCGAGATTTGACCCAGTGATGCCGGTTAGAGGTCGAGGAATCGTCGTGAATCGGATGATCCGTCCAAGTGGATCGTGGGAGCCTCTGGCTAGATTCGAATCGAGTATTTCTCTGATGTACTCACCTATAATAGTGTGCACCCTCACGGACAGCTGTGTCCTGAGAACGATCGAGTTCTTTCGGCTGTAACAGAGAAAAAAAAAACAGAGAACGTTAATGATCGAGTAGTTGGAAACACAAAGACTGTATGATCGACTGTATTCAAAATTCGAACAATTTCTTAAATGAATCATAGTAGAACTTCGTTTACATGAACTTGCCAGGAGACATGCACTTCGTACAATGAAAATTATAATGTTCAAATGAATGAAGTGTCAGGCCGTAGAATTTTTAACTCAGATTAATTACAATGTTGTCTCAATACGTAGAATTTTATTATAATCGTGGTGATCTTGTTTCGTTACAGTGCTAATGAAATTTTAATTGTATAACAAGCACAATATACTCGTAGTATTTATATGATAAATGATGATAGAAAAGAGACACGATAAGCAACCTTAAGATAATCAAATAATTAAATTGTACTGGAAATTCAAAAATTCAACGNAATTCGATGCGGATTTAAGGCAACGCGCTTCTGCTGAAAGAACCTTCTTCTTCTTGTCGAGGAGTCGAAGAGTTTTCCATTTCGCGCGGATATCTAAGAACATCGAGGGAGAGAGAAAAAGAGAGGACGGTCCTCCTTTTGCTTTGACGAAGTTTAATTAATTTGAAAGGCTCGCAGCGAGATTAGCTTTCGATCGGAGTGGACTTTAGGTGTAGTATTATAGGGATACGTCCGTCGCTTAAGGATATCCGAAAAAGAGGACGGATAGAAGGTGATGAAAAAAAATTTTGTTTTTATTTCATTGGCACGTCATTGTACTAAGACCTAGTGACTAGGTGTTCGAACGTTACAATTATTCGTCGGAAGTAATGATGTAAAAGAGATTGAAAATCTTTGTAACAAGTACATGACAGGCACACATTCAAATGTACATGTTATATATATATATATACAAAGTACTTTTTTTTGTAATATTTAATATTTTGGAATTGGAATAAATTGCGTGGATGTTGATTAGTTCACAAAGAATGTGGAATAAACTATGGTGGGAGATACTTGAACAATGAACCTTGTAAAAATGAATTGCAACTATATTCAATTGAACTGAAAGCTACTTGTACGATTGACAACAGTAAACTTTACTAATGCACAAAATCTTACTACTATACATATGTACAAATAAAAACAAAAACAAAAATGATTCTATTATATCTAAGTTCGAATTAATTACTTTACTAATCAGTTCCTTCAAAATTATCGTGAAAAAAAATCTATTATTTTCGTCTCTCGCAGAACCTATCTTACGCTCAAATTCAATTAGGTTAATACAATCGTTTCAAAGAAATCTACCCTTATTAAGATTCCCATTTAAAATTAGAAAAGAAAAGGAAAATTACATTGAACAATCAGCAGGAGAGCAGAACACATAGAGGCGAACTTATCCAACAATGTTTCGCACTTGTCGTTAACAGGGCGTGGAACATTTTCATCAACGCGCAAACCTACGATCCTACGATGCGAATCGTTTTCAGCCTGGCAACCATACTCTGTAATCTCATCCCGCAACGGAAGATTTGCTTGACGAAGTACGTTACAGACGAGTGTCTGGTATCTAATCTGCGAAACTCGAACGCCAAGAGTGAAAGCAACGGGATTCCGAAGTTTCCCCTGCCCCTTCTGCCCCGATCTCGAAGCGTTCTTAATTAACTAAGAACGTTATTCGACGGTCGTGTCGATTATTGAAAGCGTGCTCGTGGCACGGCCGAAATCAAGGTCCCCGAGATCGCGTATCGGCAGGATGGGAAATTAACACCAACAGACTAATTTCTCTCGAGCCGGTCTCAATCCTTTGCACTCGTATTTAAATAACCTTTGAGAAGGTTACCAATGAACTTGGAATTATTTTTCACATTCGATCAAAATGAAAAAATTTTTTTTCTAGGAATATACTACAAGTTAACTTGCCGTTCTAGTAGAAAAAATTGGAAAAAAAAGTATGACAATAAAATGTAGGATGGCGACTATACGGCGACGTATACGAGTGCAAAGGGTTAATTAATCTTAGATGCTTATCTCCATCTGCTTCTACGCGCAAAATTTCCGACCTCCGCTTGCCCCTCAGATCTACGTGCTTAGGAAAGATGAAACGTAGGATGCGACGAAAAATGCCAAATTAATTCTCCGAGAGAGGAGAGAGGAGAAACAAGAAAGTGGACGATATCCCGCTGCGACCTAATTACGCTTCGTCGTTGAGTATCGGAGTAACAGATGACGGCTAATTGCGGAATAGTATACGGCGGAATGGATAATTAATGCGGGAGATTGGAAATACGGAGTGGGCTGTTAGTTACGAGGCTCGATTTTACGAGAGAGTTTGGAAGAAACGCTGCATGAAGAGTGCAAGTGATTTGATCGTGTACATACATACAGGTGGGCAGTGGCAAAAGAGAGAGAGAGAGAGAGAGAGAGAGAGATTCAGACTCGAGATGTCTGACCAGTTAGTCTCGTTCTCCTTTAAGGAGAGAGAAGAGTGATTCAACTTGATTAAAATACTCTCTATGTTATGCTCGTTGAATCTGTGCCACGTGTGAATTACTCGAGTTAAATTTCAACTAAATTTATGTTTGTGAAATGTAAGTTACATCGTATTGCAAAAACTACGTGAAACGAACATTACGTGAGTTACATTAATTTGTGTAACTTTGTCTTTTAGATTTATTATATCATTATTATATCTAAACGCTTATTGGATGAAAACTTGTTGAATAAAAGAGAACTTATTAAATGTTCTTTATCAAGCATTAATTACATGTTACGTATTTAAATTATATATTAAAATTGTTTTATGTATTTACATTAAATAAACAATTTTAAATACAGTAAATTATTAACGGTTGATATAGGTTAAATTATCATTATTTTAGTTAATTATCAAATTGTTAAATTATACAGATAATTATTCACGCATTGTAGGATCGTTAGAATAATTAAAAACTGCCGAGCGATTCGAAATCTAGATCTTTCTCAATCACGATCTAAGAAAGATATAAGAAGAAAGGGAAAAAGGAAAAAGGCGAAAATGTGCTTCAACAATGGTAAATTTCCACTCAATGAAATAAGAGTGTGGAGAAAAACGACTCAAAATTTCTCGGTATGAAACCCACTTTTCCCTTGGCGGTGTTCTAGCCAATTCCCAGTAGTACGTCAATAGCCTAGATCGAGATCAGTGTCATCAATCTCTCACGGTTCCGCACGTTCACAATTCGTCATCCTTCCTTAGCTGCTGCTGATTTAATTTGATTTAACACGGTCTCCGACAAGAAATCTTTTCTCATTGCATTATTACTTTCCACAAGTATCTTCTAGAGAGCGTATGTGTATTGAAAATTACGCCGTGAAGTTTGAAACCGTCATAAATTCTTCGTTCTACTTTTCATTATGCCGACACCGAAATATTAATTCAGATATGCTCGTTGCCCCGTAAAAGAACAATGGGGAATGAATTTAGAATACTTTGTGATTTTCATATCTCTGTCCACTACTGTTCAATAATCTTTGGAACGGATAACTATTTTTTGGTAGTTAGAGAATTCATTGTGATAATACAAAAGTTTAATTAATGAAACGTAGAAAAGACTGATGTTATTTTAAAGAACAAGAATGTGCAATTTCTATCAAATCGCGTGAAATAGAAAAGTTCAATGTAGAATTTCTCTTCTTTGTCTAAAGCTTTTGAAAAGAATAAAAATCGTGATCGATCGTTCGATGTCGTCGTTAGAAACTGAAATTATTAAAAATTAGCTACTTCAAATGATACAACCGCAAGTATCCCGTCCCAAATCATCTCGCACAATCTCACTTCGTAATTTGCATAGTAGATCCCCTAAATTCCCCGAATTCGTATTAGTAAGAAAGTTTATTCAGCTTAGTATGCAACGTTAAAAGACAATTCTGTTCTACGTTGTACACGATATCTTTTCGCCCCTTGCGTTTACTAGAAACATGCCTGCAAAGTTTGCTCATATATCTTAGGACCAGTTCCTGTATAATTCAGTTCTCCCGACACGAGGTACGCAAAGTACATCGAATCCCACGGGATCAAAGGTACGAGAGATGGAGCCCCAAGTTCTCGATGCATCTCGCAGGCTCAACAAACAAAATATTCGTCTCCGACAGAGTCCTCTAATTACCCGCGATTAATCATAAAACACGCTATGCCGCGTCATCTATTATGCGACTTGGAGACGTAGATCGAAATGTTGAACTCTCAGTGACAAATTCTACAATGAACTTTGCAAATACAAAATAAAATGGAACAAAGCAATCACAAGATTGTGATATCTTTTTCTGATATATTAATCACAGTAGGTACAATTTCTTTTCACGTTGCACGATATTTCTTTCTAATCGTTAACGAGTTAATCTTTATAATATTCTGACTGCAATATGCAAAAGATGGACGATTAAAACACATTTCGAAAATATGTTGCACGTTATTAAGAATTAAGTTAAGTTTTCATGGGACTTACTTAGTTTGGAAGCCCTCGAATTCTTCTTGCTGCTCGCTGATGGAGGCTTCGAGGTCCAAATATGCACCATAGTCGCCATCTTTGTAGAGCTGGAGCGCCGTGTCATCAAGCTGTAATACAAACAGAAAAAAAAAATACTTTAACACGTGTTATTAAATTCATTAAGGGATGAATTAATTTACTATATTTTCCACATTCTGTAAAAGTGTTGCGTAGTTAATTATCATTCATGTAAATACAAATCGAGAGAATATATTTCATGTACTTGTCACGTTTGATAAAAATATCACGTCCATAAAAATATTATGTACTTTCAAATAAATCCATACAAAGTACCAAGAATTCAATATTCCACATAAACTCTGCAACCAATCAACAGCTCAACGTCAGAATCCGATTTAATACATCGTGACCGTTCAACGCGTCAACATTATGTCACATCAGCCACGTTACGCCAACTTACGACATGGCGTCAAATTAGAAGCTCACCAACTGTCGGGAATGATAGCCAGTTAAGCATCGGTCAATTTTCTCGCAACTCGTTGCCGCTTTCAAAACGGCGACACGTCGTTGCGAGAGAGTAGCCTGGAGCAAAGAGGCGGCCTTTACGCTGCACGATCCACAGGCGAGTACCATTGCCGTACTCGTCGCCTAATTTTAAACTGCCTGCCACTTTCGCGAGCTAGACGAGTTTCGCAGCAATGGAACGCCATGGGAATGGCGCTTCGCCTACGGTTTACTGCACCACGATTTAGGCCACGATCACGCAAACATCATAGCCCTAGCTAAAAAGTCCTTGAGAGTATTCAAGAACATTCCATTTCAATATCCTGTCGCGTACTTTCAAAAAACACAGCAATATTATATTTCTCTGAATATCTTTAAGTACTTTCGAATAGTTACGTTTGACAGAGGGCTTTTAGACAACTGTTTTGCATTTGCATCGAAGAAGTGAACATTCGACTAGGTAAGCTGAAAATAAGCCAACATGTTGATTGCTGTTTTACACGATTAACATATCAATCCGTCAAGCCTACAGGACTTCTTTGTCTGGTTAGTCTAATAGAACTTTTAATTGTTTCGAACAGCGTGTATTTTCTGAATACAAAGCACAGGCAGATCTTATCAGAAGTCAGCAACGTAACCGTCTTTATTTCCACGATCGCTTTGTCCTCGATCGTAATTACCAAGTGAAACAATTGTCTCGCAGTGAATCTTCCAGCAATCAAGTTGTCATTAATCTTCTTTTCCGTTCGTAAGAGGCTAGATAAGTGAATAAAAACCGACTGTAAGTTTATTTAAATAAGCAATTTTCGAGTTTCAATTTTAGGTTTGGATTCAAGGGTCAAAAAATAAAGTTGTACGTATATTTTCATAAGTGAGTAAACAAGCAAATATAATTTAGAAATAAATGCAAGATAAATCAAAACTAAAATTGACGAAAAAAAATCATGAAATTGTAAGAAATTGTATACAGTAGAACTCCGTTTATATGAACAAAAATAGTTTATATAACTATTACCGATTTTTTTGTTCATATGATAAAAATTCAGATTCAGATACTTGGATTCAATGAGCAAAAGTTCATTTCATCGGACATTGATTAAGTTAAAATTTCAAGCAAATGAAGTTCATATGAACAGAGTTCCTATGAACTGTGATCTACGCCCTACAACTTTGCCAAATCACTAATATTATTAATTGATGAATTTCTGCGCAACAGGACAGATAAAACTCTAAATAATAACAGATGAAAATCGATTCACGGCAATCGTAAAAAGAATTCTCTTTCATCTTCTCGTTGTTTGAAAAGAACAGGCATCGACAACGTAAATTGCAAAAATGAAACGTTTCGTTATTGAGTTAATACAACCAACATCTGTTTTTTCTCATCGATCAGCTTCTTGGTGGCCTCCAAGGAATGAGCTGAACGTACGAATGGACGCCTTACGAGCTCGACAATCCGGGTTAATGCGGCTAATCTGCTAAATTTATTTGCGGATCATTTGGTCCAAGCGTGCCGTTTCCATCTATGCAACATGATAATCTCTTCATCTGACATCAGGTTGTCCCGATTCGCTGGACACACGGCTCGTTAAGTCACTCGTTGCGTCATCGAGTTTCGTCTCGAAAATAGAAACGACGAGCTCGTGAATTACACGAGTATTGTATAATTTCATTAAATGAAAAACACCGACGCTATTAATGATACAACTTCCTTGATTCGTTGGAAATTGTTCGGCTAGAAAGTTTCGCCCGTAAATCCTGAAATACGACTCGAGCGTGCAACGTGAAAGGTTCGCGCGAAGCTAACTATGCTATTCCTAAATCGGTGATCTCGCCGTAAATCAAAGGTGACGATATCAAATAAATCTCGACAAATAAATATGGAAGAAGTAAGCTTGAAGTAAGCTTGAAGTATACGATTGAAAATAGAGAGAGAGAAAGTACAATAGAGGATATTATTGTAGTGATATAATTTAAATGATGAAAGAAGAAAAGAAAAGCGCTCGATGCCAAGAAGCTGCGCTTCTCACATCACATTCATACTTTCTCGTTCACGCATTTTCAGCAAACAGACTATCTATTAGAAGTAAAAGTAACTAAAAATATAACTACACATTATAATAATTTCGATATTAGTCGAGGCTTTATACCAAAATGTATAAAATAAGTATAAAATGGTACCCAGGAGGGAAGAATTCAGAAGTTTATGCAACATTGGATGGGAATGTCAAACTCTGAGATTATCAACGTATTTGACAGGAGATCTTTGCAGATAAATGTAATCTCTATAATCTAAGAAACGCAGACTGCTTTATTTATTTGCAAAAAAAGGAAATTCACGAACGATAATGTATATTTTCTCTGCAGAAGCGAGTTAACGCGTTCACAAGTAACAGAGTTACGAAAAATGTTCCACGGGACATCTCGACACTGTCTCGACACTGTCGCCCGGTTTTCGACTATCAAATCGCTCGACGATAAATCCCTGAAAGGTAAATAACTCTGACTGAGATGAAACCTTTCTTTTATCGTGGCTTTCTTTCCTCGGGACCGCGCCGCTCCGCGAGATTAAGATCCGCCCGTTTCCACGGCATATTGCCAGGCCTCTAGAAGAGACAACGCGTACCACTGAGAGGAGAACAGAGGGACAGAGGGACAGAGGGACGAAATGAAGAGCACAGAGGGGAAAAGTAATAGAGGATAAACCGAAAATAAGGGAGACGAGAGGGAAAAATAGCGTGGAGCCGGTTGGCAAGCCGTAGGCGAAAGCTAAATGCCCGTTTAAAAATAGTCGAGCTACCTAGGCCGCCATATTCGTGATCGCTGTCGTCGCTGGAAAAGTTATTTTCCGCTTCCGTAGCCGCCGCGTCGCGTTTCCATCGACCATCTCCTCGTCGAACGACGCGCTTAAACCGTACTAATTAACGTTCAGCGGCGCTCCGGTTTTTCTGAAGCTGAGAGACAGCAATCAGATACTCTATTTTTTTTTTGATCTCTGGTGCGCACGAATGTAGGAAGGAAAGAAAGATACGAACGTAGCTTTACGCCGGCGGCAAAATCTTTACGAATTTTACGTTTCGTTCGTTTCGCGCGGATCGATCCCTTTCTCGCGTTGTTTCTGTAAACGGAGGTTTGAGCAAGGCTAATCGAATGATATTAATTAATTAAATTGAATTTCCAATCCGTAGAGAGATCGCGAGACTTTTTATTAGTGAACGAGTTTAATCGGTCCGTTTCATCTCGTTTTCTCGATGCGTGTAATACGGGGACCTTGGTTTTCGAAGGAAATAACCTTTTTGATATAAATGTATTAATAAAAATATTTCGCCTACTTTAATCTTTTTCTTGCACTAAGAATCTTACGTCAAACCTACAAAAAAATAACACATTATAAATTTCAGTCATAAATTTCCTCTGCAGGAAAATATAGAAATTGGCTCGCGAAGGTTAACGAAATTTCCGCAAATTTCACAAATGGATGTGTCAGCAATCGTCGTACGAGCTCGGAACAGCGAACGAACGAGGATCGCCGGTGTTCTCGCGACAGTGACAGAACGAGAGCAGGAACGAGAAGTAGGAGAAAATCGAAACGAAACACGAGCGAGCTTCACGGAGGGAACGAAATCGTGCGTGTAACGTTCTCGTAACGGCAAGCTGCGAGCGGGGAAAGGGAGCACGCGGCTGACCCATATTTCTAAAAATCACAGCTTCAAAATAGTCTGCCGGTGAACGGTGAGCACCGGTTATAATGCGGCTGCTCGCGGCCAAGCACGCGAACACGCGCTGCATTTCTCCGGTTTCTAGGCGTCCCGCATTCGTCCAGAGAGCCTAGAATCGCCTTACGTAATCCACATGTCGGCAGGGCTGCGTTCTCTGCCATCCCCTGCCCTTCAAACTCGCGACGAAATTGGTCAGCCGGAAGCGCCGTCGTCAGAGACGCGATCGCTGCATCAGACAATCGCACTCCGAGTGTCACTGCTTGCTGTACTTGCGCAAGAACCGATGGTAGGGAGTATTTAGAGTAATTGTAACGTGGAGAGGAAGTTGTAACGTGAGAAGGAAACGAGTGATACATTTAAACGATCGGAAGTAATCGGTCTGGAATCTTAACCCTACTTGCGCAAGAACCGATGGTAGGGAGTATTTAGAGTAATTGTAACGTGGAGAGGAAGTTGTAACGTGAGAAGGAAACGAGTGATACATTTAAACGATCGGAAGTAATCGGTCTGGAATCTTAACCCTTTATTGTATGATATTTTACGACCAATTGAAAAAAATATGTATCGCTGTTAGTCTACTTAAAAATGACTGTGCTCGTGAAATAAATAGTAAAATTTTATTAGAAAATGTTATTTATGGCATTTTATGACACTTAAAAATGACTGTGCTCGTGAAATAAATAGTAAAATTTTATTAGAAAATGTTATTTATGGCATTTTATGACTGTTTCTGTATGGGAACTTTATACACATGCAGATACAAAATCAATCAAATAAAAGAAAATTCTCTGTGTGATAATAACCTTACTTTGCATGAAAACCACGAAAACAATTTTTTTTAACATAGAAATATGTATTATATATATTATATAAATATATATTACAATACAATTTGTACCAAACAACAGTAACTATAAATATTGGCAAACAACTACCTAAATTTTCTACTTAATTTACTATAGAACATTTGAAATTTAAGTCCCCAATTGCGAACGGAATGCAATAGANACTGCTTTAGCATATATGCGCGACAGAATGCGCGAGGGTAAAGAAGAATTTTATGAAAGAGAACGTCAAAGAATATAAAAGGCGGTTTCACAGCTCGTACGAGCACACTGTTGCACCGGCTCTTCCTAAAGACGTCAGTTTACCAAATATTTATACCTGACCACCGTGTTACCCCACGAAATAACAATCTTCCTCTTTTAATAAGCGAATCGATTTCGATCTGCTCGCCGAAACTGATCTCTCGTCGTTGCGGATCTTAATACGATTTGCTTCGTTAAAAAAAAAAAAAGAATTGGAGATTTGAATAGCGTACAAAAGTTGGTTTCCATGAAAAATTTATGTTTTCTGAGAAATTGAATCTTACTTCGTTATTTTCAATTTGCAATACTTACGTTTTCGGACACTTCTGTTTTAGGTGGGAAAATATAGACGATAACTCAGTCAGAGAAACTCGGCTTGAAATAGTTATATCTTAATTCTTAAAATCTAGAAATCTCCATCAAGTACTCTATTTTAAGTAAGTGCAACTTTTACTAAGTACAAGTTGTAGCTGTGCAATCAAATTGTTGTACTTTATTTGAAACTTTGATAAGAACATAATGACATACAAAGAGTGAAGGTAGCAAAGACAATAACTATCTTAACTCATGCTTCTAAACGAAATTATATGATTTATCTTCCAAAAAATACAATCCAAACAAATGCATTTCGAATATTTGAAAAATCGCATTCCCGATACGATTCGAACTTTTCTCGCTGGAGTCGCAGATTTTTTTCTGCCGCGAGTGAACCGGTCCGCTTTAAACGCACGTTGAAGCCACGTCAAGGATATCTTTTGGAAAGGGCGAGGCCGAATTTAACCGCAGCAAAGGACAGGTAAGAGAGTTACACAGAAAGGAGCGAGCATCGTTCGCGAGATAACCGGTACACCGGCGCACGATACACCTATAGGTATATAATGTCCAGACCATCCAATGTACTTTTTATTCCTTTTCCGTGAGAGTAACGCTTCCCAGTCCCGTTATGCCGGCGAACTGCCGAAGGAGGGCCCAAAGAGCACCGACCAGCATCCTGCGGAATACTCGAATCTTTCAGAAGCACCGGGCCGCGTCCGAAGAAAACATTAAAATTAACCGCATCGTAATTTCCTCACCGATCGAGCCCGCTTCGGCGTGTATAGGAAGAAAAAGGCGAGCAAGAGAAATGGTTTTCGTGGAAACGACGAAGAAGAAGCGTCGAGTTCGCGAGAACATTCGTTAGTTCGATCTTTTTTTTTTCTTTTTGCTCGATAAGAGATACGTGCAGGGAAAGTATTTGGCGACTACTGGATTCTGCATTTTTATGCATTTATGTGAAATTCAAAGATGCTGAATGTATATTAAAGTATGTATTTAAAATTACATAAAATACCTAAAATGAACGTAGTGAAATTCCTGTTTAGCTTTCATTTTTTTAGTTACCTTCGCAAAATTATGAATTCACAAAAACATCCATTACGCTCTGGTGAGCGTTCAATCGATAATTCAATTTCTACGAAAAAATTTTATTAAGATTCTAAGCTGTTGAGATAAAATGTACCTGATGCTATCTATCGAAGAATGTAAATGCCTATCGTCGTTCCAGTGTAAAATCTCGTACAGCATTGTGCAAGAATTGTAACAGATTCATCGGTAACAAGAGCAGAAAATTACAAGATCAAGCTTGAAATTTCAATACATCCCAAGCTTTCGGTGAATCAAAGTAATAAAACAACAGATTGCTCATTGAAATATAATTATTGCCATACTATAACTACACGGTTTCGATAAAAAAAAAAACAGTATATTTTCAATGCAAAATGGGTCCTCCAGATCGAGAAAACAGGTCAAACAACTGTCACAGAAGCCTCCGTCGTTCTGTCCTCTAATTACCCCTTTTTGCACGTTCGATATAAAAACCGAGGTGTTCAGCATCGTGACAGAAAATCGATTGAAAATCACGAAAAATCTGACGAGACTGAAGGAAGACGCGCTAAACATGATCGGTGAAAGTTCGTGCAAGTTAATCCGGAGGACGTCAGACTGGAAGAATGGCGTTTTGGAGTCGGGTGGCGAACGTGGTTCGAGACAGGTCGTGTGCCTGTCCCGTTGAATGCGGAAGGAATAGACGAACTAACCGACCGACCAACCGACCGACCGACAGACCGACCGGTCCCTCCGTTGGCAGCCGCGTGTTGTTCGACGTTGCGACACGACGACGCAATTGGGTCAAAGTGGTGCAGTCACGAAGGTGGCCGGCCGAGGTTTCAACGATACTGCAGTAATCGTGCATTTAACCGTGCACCTCCATGAGAATAGTTGCGGCTGAAGGGCTGTTCCAGAAACGGTGCCACGAACAAAGGAACCACGTGCACGCTCGCTGCGCTTCTGCGCCTATGTCGCGTGACCTCTCTCTACCCTAGCTGTCCTTCTCCTTTTTCTCTTTATATTTCATCTCTCTCTCTCTCTCTCTCTCTCTCTTTCATCCGTCCATTTGATCCTCTCGTTTCCTCTCATTGTTCTCCGTTTCAGGACTGTCTAGTCTATATCTTCGTCTATTGTTCGTTCACCGGCTGTTTGTCCCCGATTCTAGCTACGCCAAATGGACACGCGTACCACGTACCACGTACCACGTCCCACTGGATAGTTTGCACAAAGCACGGTCGCGCGATTAGGTGAATGAAGCGCGTCAACGTGTCAAAGCAGAGCACCGCAAAGGCGTCACCGTGGACAAAGCTATCTGGACACGATCGTAAAACCGCTCTCGCGACCGCGACGCGACCGACCGACCTTCCGTGAGCACGGTTCCACCGGTGGCTGTCAAAATGATAGCCGACACCGTGTAACGAGCCAGCGGCCAACGAGTTCTACGATTCACAGCGAGCTAACGAGCAGACCTTGGAAGTCTAGAGTCACCGAGAAACTGGATCGTCGACCGGTAACGTTTTAAGTCGTTCCGGTAACATTAACCGGGAACGATGGGTCTTCTAAAGCTTCGGACGCGTGCATGTCACTTATACCGGTGAAAACGGAGGAGTTTTATATGCACAAATTGAAGCAATACTTCGCTGAAAATGGAGTTTTTACCGATACGAACGCGAGCAGAAGATTCAATTCCATTTTAACTAGAAGAGACTTTGAAGTCGGTAACCGAAGAAAGGATGAAAATTGCGAGAGAGAAGGAAAGTAGAAATAGAATATCGGAACGTTGTTCGTACTTAATGGGAACGAAGCTTCCATCCACGATGGAGGAAGCAAACGAGATGAAACGCTCGCGCGGTGATAAATTGGAGCGAAAACCTGTTTATACTGTTTATACTAATGACCGACTCTTGCAATGTTGCGCGAGAGAAGAAATCGAAGAATCTTCTGTTACCCTTTATTCGCCGTCTACGAGTTACCTCTGCACTATAAGATACGTTTCATTCTAATAGAGGAACATCTGAATTATAACACAAATAAATTTGTGTTACAGACTGTGAGCTTTAAAAAAGATATATAAAATTTTACACGCTACTTTACTTTTCTTACTTTCTGTCACAATTTTTCTCTCTGTATACCTGTCTCTGTTTTCCTGCCCTCGTTGTCGAACTAACTTTACAATTTAACTCCTTTTTCAAAAGCAACGTCTGACCCATTGTTCTTCCTCACTTTTCATAAACCTGTCGCTACTCAGTTTTAAGCTGTTGCTTTTCTTTCTTTATACTCCTGAGCCAACTACTTTTTTCTTCTATGTTCCACGACAATAACTCTTGTCTATGATACTCTGTTTGCACTTCTACTCCGCATTAAGAGCCGGTAGTTAAAATGTATTAAATCGTTTCTTTCTCTAACAGAGTCTGTCGCCAAGAATCTTTCCGCGAGACTTCACTCTCTTTCGGTACGCATTAGTTGCTGTTAATTTAGTGTCATTCTAAATTATCAAAACATTACTTTTTTTAAATTCAAATTTCACGAGCGGCTACAGTTTGTCATTTCTGTCCGACCAAAACCACAAGTCGTATTACGTTCGTGACTCGATATTACAAGTTAAAGTAAACTCCCTACGTCTCGTAGAAAATGAAAATAAAAATCGCGTGGGCATCGTTCGTTGTTCGTTAGACATTCAGCGTACCTATGCTAGATATTAATTAACGGGCATGCAGTACGCAGCGAGCGAACAGTAACAATCACCGAAAGATAAGCCTCGTGGCGAACGCACAAAGCCGCAGCTACCCGCGAGATCGCGGCTCCAGCGATACGTATGTATGTGCGTGTGTATATATATATGTATGTATGTACGCATGTGTATGCGTTCGCGTTTACGCAAAGCACGCTCGCGCGATCCAATGAATGAAACACGTAAACGTGCCAGGTCGCGAAGCCACGAACACCACGCAACTGTACGCAATCGGGTTCTCGCGGAGAAACAGAGAGAAAGAGAGAGAGAGAGAGAGAAAGCAAGCAGCAGCAACGACAACCGGAGGAGATCCCATAAGATTCCCTGGCCATTAATAAATATAGTTACGCGCGCGAAATTTATGATCTCACCCTCTCTCTTTCTCTCTCTCTCTCTCTCTCTCTCCTCTTCTCCCTTCTCTACTGTCGTAATACGCCAAGCGTATATTTCTCCATTGGCTAGGTGCTTAATAACGTCGATTTATAATAGTTAGCCGGACCAGACGACTTTGAGAAGCGTGCAATCGCTGCCTCGATATCGCGCGACCGACGTCTAATAATAAATTTTGAAGAATTACTCAGGCCCAAGGTGAAGTTCGGCAAAACGTTGTAGTCAGTGTTAGTGGATCGTTCGCAGCCTCGCATCCGGCCCCATAGTTTCCCTCTATTTTTCTACCAGCAACGATGTAATTTATGATACCATCCGTATCCCGTTCTAGCAATTCGATGTAATATCACCGGTCGTCTTGAGCTAACGTCTGCGAGCTAACGTCGTGATACCGGGGCACGCGGTTTCGAGGAAAGTTTCAGGATGAGTAGTTCGGTTAATGGTACTCTGATTGAGAATTAATCTAATCGGTGCTCCAGGGGAGATCAGCGAGTAGAAATATTTCCAAAGTGATTTAGTAAAGAGTTTCGGAGCGCTTTATGACATTCCACGGGTGCAATGTATATATTCGGTACATTTAGAACACAATGTCTATATGGATCTAGAATAATTTAAGAAGGAAATTTCTTAATATGTCGTACCTGTCACTTCGAAATTGAGCGAAACCGAAGCCGTTTCATGCCATCTTCGTTCTTTTGCCGTCGAAAGATCATGATTCAGAAATATTTTATTTCTATTTTAAGATTGTCGAATTTTTTGCTCTTTATTAAATATTAAGGTTGAAGCTAATAATAAAATAAAATAAAATCCCTCTCTGGTTCATTAGCAGACTGCGTTTATGGAAAGTTTAAATGTGCAGAAATATACGAATGTGCACATGCAAGATTATACACGAGGTGTTTTTACATACGTCGTACTTGTTTTCATTCATAAAAATCGAAATTTACACAAACATCCACGGTCTATTCATTAATATTAATCACTTCCGTGAGAATGTAATTTGGAATTTCTCCAATGAGTTAACTGCAAATTTGCATAATCACCGCTCAAGTTTATCCGAGAAATTCAAAGCGCGATATAAGAGGCTACATTACTTACGAAATGACCTGATAAAGTTGTCATCGGTAAGTACTTTCTCGCGGGCCTCAACGAAAGAAAAAGAAAAAAAAATTAATTTGAATATTCCTCCGCGGTGATGGTAACGCGGTAACTCGGGTTATTTGAGAGAAATTTCCAGGCATATATTATACGCCTCGGTTCGTATCGAAGAGGATTTCATAAATATTAATATACACAGTGGAAAGAAAATTCATCCCTCTCCGGCGCGATTTTGTCCAGGGATATAAATATATTTTCGTGTACGTATTACACGAGGAGGCAGGCGTTAAGGGTGGGTTGGATAAAAGGGAAACCTGTCCCTGGCGGGAAATTTCTGCGGTCTCGAGAATCCTCGATGCTGTAAGTGGCAGCATTAAACGAAAGTCCTGTCTGACGATGAGAATAATTCCTGTCCCTTCCCAGCCTCCAAAGAGGTTCCGTTACAGATGGATCTCCTTGCATTACCATACTAGCAGCTGCGCCATATTTTTCCGTTATCGTGAAACATTTGTTTAAACACCAACCGTGGCATTCTTTTCGTACCTATTCATCATTGTCGCTTATCCAGAGGACCGTAAACGATAGATGACGAACGATTTCTTTGGGAGACGTTTTTATAGCTGTGAATGGACTTTATCAGAAGCTCACAGTGATTTTACGTCGTTGTAATTTGACGCTCGCGTGTAATGATAATGTGTTTCGAAGCTGAAGTGTTTAAGATAGACGGTGTTATTTTCTACTTTGTTTTTCAAAATGGAAATTAGCAAGAGAGAATTGAATAATTAATTAATCTTATGCATCTAGCGTCTAACCTCGACACGTCGACAATTGTACGTATTACTCTACAATTGTACCGAATGAATTAGTCGTGACAATTATGAGTACCCGGATTCTAACAATAGGTTGAAGTAAATTAACTGACATACCGTTTCTCTCTCAAATAAAATTCTCATTGTATCACCTAGAATATCAAAGATCAGGCAATAATGTCGTGTAATATATCAAGTACAACAACCATCAACATCACGCAGAATCATCCAAATCTGCATAACACTTTTAATAAATCTTCACAACAGTACCACTCGAATTCATATCTGCCATCGTTCGTTCTAACCGACCTACGCATGTCGTTGAATTTCCTCTCACAATCAGCTAAGCCTAACATCTAACGTCTGAGCAATGCAAGAGACGTCGACTCATTAACCCATTGGAAAGAGGCGAAATAATGATAAAGAAAGAGTAACAATAAAAGTGCTGGTTTTTAACGTTGGAACTCCCGACGACTAATAAAATTTCCATCGGAGACGTAGATTTATTTTACGAAGAATCATTCAAGTCTCCAAAAACACACTGTTTCATATCTATGAAATATCTAACAAAAAATATTCAAATGGTTCAAATGTTGAGCATTTCGGTAGTCCTAGCGTTAAACAATCAAGCACATCGTCAGCTGCGCACGGAAAATCCTATTGATTATACATTGGCGATAGAAAGGGCGCGCAAGGCAACGCCGTAGGCTGCTGACGGGGCATTAACTCACCCTCGCTCGCGATCCTCTCGATAAACGATGAATTAAAAGGAACGCTTGTCGTGAATCTAAGCGAGAAAGATGAACTCACCCTGTGAGGCGCTCGTAGAAGTCGATGCACCGCTGCGAGCTGGTTAATTAGTGGCAAAGTCGCGCTGAAGGTGTGCACAGGCGGCCTAGGTGGCTCCGGATAGGAGCTCGCATAGGCGAACGGATCCACGTCATTCAGATACTGGACTCGACAGGTAAGAGACATCTCGCGGCCCCTCTGTATCTCGGCCGCAACGGCCGATTGTTGTCCGATAGGGCCCTTTTTTTCCCCCAGGATCCAAAGAAGGCAACACACAGGCTTGTTTCGCGTCGCGCGCACAGTCCTTCTACTCTCTTCTCACTCGCGCTCGAGTACTACACACACGTACGTGTGTATATATATATATATATAAGTTTCTTCTTCCTTTCTCCTTCTGTCTCTCTTTTACCGGACCGCACGACCGCTTTACGCGAACGCACGAACCAGTTCGTCGTACCGCCGATTTATTTTCATTCGAGTCGCCGGCTACAAGCAACCGAGAAAACGAACCTTGCTCTCGTTCCTTCTCTCTCGTGCGACGCTGTCTCCACCATCCGCGTCGGCCCGCTGTTCCTTTTTCTCCGTGTCTCTTTCTTCCTCCTCACGTTCCATTCGCGTCTACCGGCTCTGACGACGAAACAGAGGCTCACGTGAATACCTTGATCGCGGCGAACCGATATTCTCTTTCTCTGCTACTGACCTTCTCTCGTCGTCGCTTCTCGTCGCCCGTTCGTGAATTTGTTTTATGAGAACGGGGGAGAGAGAGAGAGAGAGAGAGAAGGAGAGCGCGAGTGGAAAGCTGCCGATTTATTTTCGTCCGAGCGACGATGGAGATTCGTGACGGGGGAAAAAAGCGCCGCTATTCTGTCTCCGCAGCTTTTCGCGTTCTTCCATCGATCGATCGGTTTGGAATGTGTATCTGGAAATTCGGTTATTTAATGGTAAGGTGAATTCCTTCGATGGCGATAGAAATACGTAAATTCTTAGTGATGAACGAAAATTTGTAATAAATATAAATATTCAATAATATGATATGTGCGAAAGTGGCAATATTGGAGCTGTAACAACCTTTGACTCCAAACGACCAGGTGAGCAAGAAATCGTGTCGTTTTCAATCGGTCGACGACCTTTAGATTTTCCTTTCACTCTGTCTGTCGGCTTGTCGACCGAAAGTGGAAAAATCGGAAGAGATAATTTTCATTTACCTCCAAGGTTACGAACATACCGCGCGTTCTTCAATAAGCCAAATTATTCTGCACAGTGATATTTATCGAAACTAATAAATTTCACTGTGATCGAGAGCAGCGTTGGCGAATGAAATCTACGAAGACATCTATGACACAGTGCTCCGTTCGTATGAACTCCATTTTTACACTGTATCTAATTAATCCTTGAGTACTACAGACGTTGAAACTTACACAACTACTATGGAAAATCTTACTTATATAATATTTACTGCATTTGCATATCTTGTATATTAATGACAAAAAGTTTCACAGCTAATTCGACAATAGCATTGAAGAATATGAAATAAAGATACAAGATAATTAATAAAAATTTGGAACCGTCTCGCTCTATAATCGCTCTATAATACTTGAAAATTAAACAAACTCCTGCTGAATTAAACAAAAACTCTTATTACGAAAACTCACAGGTAATAAGGAGAATCAGTGGATTCTTACGCTATAACAACCGACTACTATTCAGACTCTGGCAAATTTTATAAAGAATTTATAAAATATGATTTTCGCTACGTACAAAGAAACGATCGTTAGACAACCTATGAACCTGCAAAAATTAAGAAAGTGAAAGTATTAAATATCTAAGTAAATAAATACAAACGATCGTGTATATTGAATCTTATCGCAGTTCATTTTCTAGTGATCATTAATCGTTGAAATTCACATGGCGCTACAATAATAATAACGTCATCGGTTATCAACGTTGAGAACCACGTGACGCCACGATAACGTCACCGGTCGTTGCAGCCTTAATATGTGTACTCCAATTATATAAACTATCTTCGCAAGTTCGTATAAACGGAGTTTTACTATACGCTAATTCCCTCGGGATATACAGAATGTACATATACAAACGTTTATACGTAAGATCGCTGTGTCTAACCTATCTCGCGCGTGAGAAATATAAAAACATCGACCTTCCATGCTGCGCGCATGACGCGAAATTTCTACACGGTGTCCAGCGAATCACAGTGCCGATTCGGAGCGCGGCTGATTCGATCGTGTTACAAAAATTCGATCGAATCGAAATTATCCTCAGGTTTTCGTGGACCACGTGTTACGTCGGTATTTCCATCCAGAGAATAAAATCCGGGGTAAATCGACGTCCGTACGGAATGAATTTACGAAGTGTCAATTATTCACGCATGCCAGCCAGTCTTGTCATCCCCTCTCATTCGCATTGTTCTTACCCGTTGCATGGGCTAGCACTTCTGCGAACCGGCTCGATGGTGCTTACAGGAGAGAAAAAAGGAGAAAGATGGAGAAAGAGAGGAAGAGAGAAGTATCGAATAAGCGAGAAAGACGGATGGTAGTAGATGGGAAAGACAGAGACGAAAGAAGGCACAGAGAGAGAGAGAGAGAGAGAGAGAGAGAAAATGGCGAGAAGGAAGAAGGGAAACGAGGGGGAGGAAGACAGAAGGGAAAACGAGTCTGCGCCATGCCACGAATGTAATCGTGCCTGTAGTCGACGAAAGATTCACGATCAAGATGCGATCGTAACGTAAGATCGTGCCTAAGAGGATTTCCAAACTCGTCTGAATCAACAAATCCACGGCGAACCGATGTTTTCGCGCGGAGCCAGGCGACAAACTTCGTGCGTTCGGTGGCCGGTGCCAACTTCTCGGTATGCTCGCCGATTCGGTATCCCGCTATCGAAGGAATTTCACCGAGCCGGTCAGATGCTTTCTCCGCCTGTTTTATATGCCAGTCGACTTTTCGTTAGAAATACATACAAATTCCCTTTCGAGTGGATTCTCGGAACGGCCACAGGAACTTCGAGCCATTCCCAGGAAGAACACGAAATGATAAACAGCTCGGACTCGATTCAACTGCGTATTTTGTCAATAACACGAAAAAAACTGAGCGACAGATTTACAATGTATTACCGCTGAACGTACACATCGAATCACTATCGTTAAATCGTTGAATCGTTGTGAAAAATGATCGAAAATCGAGTATCGATATGTCTCGCGTTCCGCGATAATTAATCAATAATCGAACTAGATAATCGGACTAGAAATCCTGACTGAAAAACCGAGATAACTCCGAAAACCGAACCTGCTTTCAAACGCCACACAACTAACCTAACCTCCAAAGTAAATAACATGCTCCGATCAGTATCCAGCAATCAGTCGAGATATTCGACATGTCGATTGGAGTATCCTCGAGACGCGTGTGAACAATTTCCATTTATGACATGATGTTCGCGTTAAATTGACAGCTCCTCTAATGCCACCTTCGAACATACGTCGAAAAACTAAACATGTGAATGAAATTTCACGTTACCTGTGACACCGACCGGTCAATCATCGAAACGCATCGCCCCTGTTCAGATCGATCGTAGTCTTAATGTTCGATTTTTGGAGCCAGCGTTTGGTACAGCAGCCGGGAGAAGAACGATGATATATATATATATATATATATATATATATATATGTGTGTGTGTATATATGAACTGTCGAAGTCCGGAGTCTGCGCGACAAAAACTCGAGTCAGCTCGAGTGAGCGCGAACGACACGCGCGCTTCCCGCGCACGGAAACGCGCGTCACTTTGGCCCGCGCGACCGTGTACGACACTCGTCAAGGTGCACACGTTAATCGACGACACGTGGAACGAGAACAACGCGGAACCGTGAAACTGTACGACGAGAGAGAAAGAGATAGAAGAGGAGAGAACGAAAGAATACACAATGAACAACGTGAGTTACCTCGCGAGCGGCCGCCGCGACACTGAACGCCGCGGACACCTGTCGCCACTGAGGCGACGGTGGCGCCTCCACGCGGTCAACCCCCTCCCTATTCCATCTCGTGTACAAAGGACACCCTGAAACAACACCATGCGACAATATTTGCTGCTCTTTATTATCAAAAGAAAAATTGCTGTTTACCATTATCCATTACGTATAATTTCATGGAACAACGTAATCCGATTAAAAATAATCCATTGGTATTAATCGTTAAGTTTGTCGGGATCCATTGAGGATATATACTGCTGTTCGAAGATCTTAGGACACTGTTTATTTTAAATATTTAGTATTTATTGTGGACTATAAAATATATAATAAACATTATTCCACTTCCCCAGTGTACTTGTCCTGAGATTTTTGAGCGTTTCTTAGAAGGTGAAAGTAAAAGAAATGTTTCGCGAAAAGCTTATTAATTTATTGTTTGAGTATGTTATACTTTTTTATATCTTCGACGGATTAATTATATCAAAGATGTTTGAAGACATGTTAAGAAATTATTATTGTTGATTGATTAATTAATGCGGAAGCAATTTAGACGATGACTTCTTACTTTCGAATGAACCAACCGATGAATCACTACTGACGCAAGGTTAAATTTAGATATGCATAGAATAATGACTGATTCGTGTTAAATATTTTTCTCACGTTCACATTTGGAGACAATTGCAAAGTAATGCTAGTATTACGTTAGCTTATCATTATCCAAGGAAGTTCTAATAAATACATTTTTCCCTCGGCTCTTAATATTTTCCTGTCGTACCTTCTTTTTAATTCCTACTACATATATACAAATAAAAACTTGCCAAAAATTGATAAAAAAATTGATAAACTTTTTTAACTTTAGTAAACTAAAATGAAATGCAATAAATTTTTCAATTTTGTAATTAATATAATGTATGTTGTAGTAAGTGAGAGGCTAGACATACTCACAACATAGTAGAATTGATATTATGAAAAATGACTTGTCTTTACTTATTGCTCAATAAGCATTAACTAATTCTACAAAAATTTTTATTACACCGCTCCAACTTTAAAAGAGCTGAAATACATCAAAGTAAATCTAAAGATATTACTATGCTCTTTTACTTTCCTGGAACAAAATTCAAACGTAACGAAGAATCGTTTTTATTACGAACTGTTCAATTGACAAAAAAATTTGTGGGCATTTTCTCTTTGGAAAACTACCTCTCCCGATTTGACCAATTTGTGAGAACGTTCCCTTCCGCAAGGGAAAAGAATTAAGGAAGAGACCGCGTGCCCGTTCCAATAAAAACGTCCTGAACAAACATATGTACATGTCGTAAACGAGCTTGCTGGTTCCTAACTGAAAAAGCCAAAAATCCACAATATTATCGTCGAACAAACTTCATTTCAGCCAAATCGAAGTGACCTGCCCTCTATGGAGTTCTAGACCTCCAGTTGTTCCTGCCTTTCTCGTTTTCTCTCTGTTTTCATTTCTTCGCAAAGATAGCCAGAGAACACGACGATCCACCCGGTGGTTCGTTGTTTTAGAGGATGATGGTTTTCAGTAGAAAAAGACAGGAGAGAGAGAGAGAGAGAGAGAGAGAGAGGGAGTGGGATGGCGCAGATACGGAGGTACCAAATGAAACGGCAGGGATGGTAATTGTGCGGTGAAAAAATAATCAGCTGGCGCAGCACGTAAAGCGTAACCGTAAGTGCGGCTGTGTGCTCATTGTTGTCCCGCTACTACGAGACCCCACGAGGGTGACAAGCTCACAAAAGGGGCTGTTGGATCCATAGAAACGTGATGGGAGGTAGCTCGTGCGGGAGGGTGCCACCGTTGCGATAAAATTCTATAGTGCTCCGGGAAAATATGAATGACTCGTCGACTGGGAAACGAGAGGACAAAAGATTCTTCGTACGCGTTATTATTGTAAGTTAATCCCTTTCTTCAATCAATACTTTTAGAATTTTACATCTTTATGTCAATGTAAGTTTTGATATACGTCAGCGTAGAATGATTCGCATTATTCGTAGACATATGCAGGAAATTTTCTAATTAAAAAAAGTCAGGTTTAATTAAAAAGAGTCCAATTAATGAAGCACGTCGCAATGACGCCTCAGTTTTACAAAATGAGTTCTTATAGTCGAAAATATTTCCATTAAAGAGCAATACCATTTTTACACATTCTGTTCCCACGGTAACATATCGTAATTCTAGGCGGCGTGTAGAAAAATTGCAAGGTACTTCAACATAATTCAGTAGTTTTCATAAAATTACCGCCACGTAATTGAGAATTTGGTCTGCTCCGAGACGACGCCGAGGAGAGTTGCAAGAGGGAAGTGACTTCAGAAGAAGAGACCCCTTTGTTGTTAGCACTTTACGTGCAAAACGGAAGAAAAAAAGAAGAAGAAAGGAAGAGAGAGGAAAGGGAGTCTGGAGTAAAGGAGGGTCTCTTTTCGCACATCCCTCATGAGAAACAATAATGTCGCGCGCGCTGCCACTCCTCCCCTGGATGTCTACCCTCTTCTCGTCTTTGTTCGTCTGGCTTTTTTTCGAGTACTCGTCCTCCTATCCACGGCCACCTACACACTACTTTCCTTCAGCTACTGATCATGAAAAGAATTGCACACGAATATAGCGCGAAGAACCGCGCGTCTCGCTGGCAGGCTGCAGAAGAAACGAAAGAGACGAAAGTTTTGTTGCTTGTTTCGCATTCCCTTCCGTTCTTTCGCGCGGAACGGCAAAGTGATGAAACTCCAAACAGTATGGTGCAGTACAGAGACGGTTCTGGCTGCTGGCTTTTCAAAATTCCCAAAGAATTCGCGATAAGGGAAATGCTTTAAATAGAAAAGTAAATGAAAGAATACCGTTTGTTCGTACCGTTGGTATAGCCGTTGCCTTTAATTTGATGTCGAAGCTCGAAGAAAGCGAAAGAAGAGCAAAATCGTTGGTAAAACTTACCGGAATGTAGCCGTCGGGTTGAGGTCTGTCGTTGTCCCTGAAGAAAATTGCTTAATTACAATCAAGCATCCGTGTGTTTCGGAATTCACGTTGGATTGTTAGACATGAAACGTACCGATGTCGTCGTTGTATCACTGGTGTCTGCGGAGTGCTGTCGTGGATGATCACTTGGGTGGCATCGATCTCTTCACATTCCGAACTGTCCTCTGCCGAATCTATATAAACGATGACAGATCTAACTAACAGAAATAAGTACTAATTCATATAATACAAAAACGTTAATAATTTACGTGAATTTACTCGGTAAGTATATAAATACGTATGAGCATATTCAAACATTTATAGAAACCTTCATACTAGAAATCTTTACAGTTTCATTAGCACTGTAGTGAATCTTGACTATCGTGATTGTGCTTCTCAGTATTTGAAACCAATCCAAAACTGTGATTAGAATTTTCAAGATTTTGGTAGGAACTACTTAGCAAAAAATTATCATTAAAAATTTAAGTATATATATAACCGCGATTAAATAAATGTAGAAAACAATTCAGTTCGCAAAAGTTTTATCTACTCTTCACAAAACATCCTTAATTTATTTCTGTCTTTAATTCCTATCTTTTCTATCTTTATTAATTTCTATCTCCTTCAACAACATCCCTAACAATTACGAACGATAGTTGGACGGTGATGGTTGACTGCCCGCTAACCCAAATTTCTTTTCATCAGGGGGATTACAATCGCTAAAATCTGTTCGTACAAACTACTGCCTAATCCTACCGGCTCCCCTTTTAATGGTATACGTGTCTACGTGCACGCGCTTATCCACGATTCACCATCCGTCGAGCTTACCGCAATTCCCAAAAGGATGAATGCTATTGATTCTCTTCAAAGGGATAGTGGTCCTCTCTCGTTAACAACCCTCAGTCTCCGATTGCTTTACACGCGATACTGGCCGTATTCGATACACAATCGGTAATTCAAATAACAGTCGCCCGTATATACCGGCAGCAATCGATCCTAAATCGCGTTACGTTCATTTTCGACTTACCCTCGCCGATGCGTTCGCGTTTACGGATGCGAGACAAGACAGGAGTTGGACACAAGGTGGTCGTGTCGCCCAGCAGGTCGTCGATGTTGGTATGTTCGCCGATGAACAACGGTAATGTGGAGGGACGTTTCCTTGGTGACGATCTTCGAGGTGTTGGTTGTACATTATCGTAGGGCGAGTTGCGTCCGCCATAATTATCAGGCGGATCTGGGGGATTTTCCACCTGCCAAGTACATAGATTCACTTAAAGAGACGGAATAAAATAATACTTGATTCATACTACTGTTACTGGGACGTTTTTGAGCTATTTTGGATGATTATTTTATTTTATTCCGATTGAAAATTTAATTAACAGTTGTGGTTCAAAGCTACGATTAAAGACATTGCAAGATATTTCGTCAAAGGTAGCATCACGTAACCGCGATTTTCACACCTTCACCGTTTTATCCCTCAGGGAAATCCGCTCGATTTCTTAATCAAGGGACTAATTACGTTAAAGACTTTATTCTCTCATCGTTGTCAAGCGCACAACGTTAAAGATTTACGATGTGGCGTATTATCGGGGTGTGAAGTACCTACAATCTCGTCAGTTAGGGATCGTTAAATGAATAATGCACGATATATGATCAGTTTACCCCTTCGGGACTGGCGCGATCCCCGAGCGGCTCGTCGGGCGGAGGTGGCGGAAACTCGATAGGGAATCTAGAAAGGCTTCTCTTCGCGTATATCTCAGGTTCAGGGTTAACGCCGATATCGATCCTCTCGAACGATTCGGACGAGTCGCTGGTGCTGTTCGATGTTTCCACGGGAATCTTAACGACACCATCAGGAACGTTCGACGAGCTGTCCATCCACCACGGCTTCTCACCAGACTCGATATGCCTGACATTGCTCGTACATCTGCTGTACGATTGACCGTCGTCCACCTCGTCGTTGTAACTGTTGCTATTCTGCGTGGGAGTTGCGGCGACAGGGAAGACTTCGACTCCTGCGGGTACATTTTCAGGATTGTCGTTCATCCACCATGGCTGTTCGCCAGACTGCTGATGCCTGAGTCGATTCCTTCGTTCGTTGGAACGAGTGCTCGAACGGCTGGATTCTCGTTTCGAAACGGCGGACGCCATGGACGATTGTCTCTTCGATTCGTCCGACGGAGCATTATCGTTTCCATCCAACCACCATGCCCTCTCCCCGGATTCCTGCCTCCATACGGCCGATCGCGGCGATTTTTTAGCTTCCTCGGAAATTACGCTGTCGTTTCCGTCTAACCAGCGAGCCCTGTCGCCGGAGTCGTGCCTCGAAACAGCCGAGGAAGATTGTCTCTTCGTTTCCTCGGACACAGCGCTATCGTTGGAATCTAGCCACCAAGCCTTCTCCCCCGATTCTTGTCTCGAGATCGTCGCCGACTGTTTCCTCGCGTCCTCCGAGGCCCCGCTGTCGTTCGAGTCTAACCACCAGGCTCGTTCCTCCGATTCTTGTCTCCACACTTTGTATTTAAATTTGCCTGAGAACATGCAATTAGGGGAGATGGTTTATCTAAACGAATCGCACTAATTTATGTTTCTGTCTTCGAAGTTGGAAAGGAGGGACTGTACATGCGAAAAAATGATTTAGAAAGGATAATTAAGGGATAAATAAATAAATCACGTTGGTCACGTTTCGACTGTGCGAAATATGTATGATATAAATGAGACGTAACAAGTTGTATTTTCTGTTTTTTGTAAGAGAACAATTTTTATATTTATCACATTGTTAATCAACTGCATCTGATTTTGATAATGTCAACNCACGTTGGTAATTTTCGACTGTGCGAAATATGTATGATATAAATGAGACGTAACAAGTTGTATTTTCTGTTTTTTGTAAGAGAACAATTTTTATATTTATCACATTGTTAATCAACTGCATCTGATTTTGATAATGTCAACGTGCGTTTTGTCATCATTTTAAACATTTAAGGAATATTAATTACACAGACTAACATAACGAAGAAACAAGTTGTAGATTTATTATTTAGTTTGATCTCGTGCCTTCTGATTACTAAACTACTTTTTTTCAACTATTTTTAGTCACTAAGTGACATAAAAATCGGATTGTTTTCAATTTTTTTTTTTTAACTTGATAAAATAAGATTGAGAAAAGTCGTTTTTTAAACCAGCTACACGCCCTCTCTCGAAAGCCTGATAATTTATTACAAAATATTTTATATCGCTAAGCCTCATAAATTTGTTCATAAATTTCGAAACAGTAAACACACGTCAGACAAACACAGCCAATTTCCCAAACTAAATTCTGTCGCTTTCTTTACGCCTCGTATCGAAAGAATTCACTGTTTCAAAGTGGAATACCTGTTCGAGATCTAAAGTTGAAAATGCCGACTTACCATCGTCAGGTAAGGTATTACTGACGGTCGTTTCTTGACTGATCTCGTCGTTGCACAGGCTACCCGTTTCGACACCGTCGGGGACATTGTCGGTGTTCGAATCCATCCACCATGGCTGTTCCCCGGAAAAATTCCGTCTGACCCTCGCGCTTGACTGTCTCCTGTCGTCGTTCTTCTCCGAGTTCGTGAAACTGAAGCTCTTTGATAGACTCCTCGATAAAGACGTCGTCGTCCCGCCGCCGTTCTGTTCTGGCTTCCTCGCGTCCGTGCTCTCCTCGTTGGAATCTAGCCAACCACCTGATTTACCCGACTCGCTGGAATCCTGATGCTTATTCTTGAAGAGATTCGTCACCGGCGCAAGGGCTCTCATCAAGAACGATTTAGCCTCCTCCGTTTTTCCCGAACGCTCCCGGTCGCTCCTCGATCTCGGACTGGACGGCGGTCTCGGCGGTTTCTCCATCGTCAAAGACATCTCGTCGGTGGACGACGCCAGCACGCTCGTCCTCGACGATCCGGCGCTCATCTTCCCTTTCTTCTCGCAGAAAGGCGACTTTGACGTTCTCCTCTTACGACGCCTCGATCCGGGTCTCGTCTGTTTGTTATCATCCTCCTCCTTCTCTTCCTCCTCCTCCTCCTCCTCCTCCTCTTCCTCACTGCTCGACGAGTTCGAAGAGTTCGACTCACTCTCCCCGCTGGAGCTCGACGTTTCGCCGCGTCTGCTTTTCTTTTCGGAAGGCGATTCCGAGCTGCTCCTTGATTTTACTAGCCTCGACGAGCCGCTCGTCGTCTCGCTTTTCCTGCCGACGCTCTTCGAAGACGTACTACTGGTCGACGGCATCCTCAGTCGTGATCTATTCGATTTCACGGAACTTGAGCTAGATTCCGACGGGATAGCCGAACGATGGATATTCGATTCGGAGTTCGGTTCGGATTGCGAATCCTGAGAACTGGCGGACACGCTTCGTTGACTTTTCTTCTTCCTGCTGTACTTGGACTGCGACGGGTCGCCGTTCTCCATGTTCAACGTCGACTTGCGGAAATCCTTGTTCACGTACTTCACTGGCACAACGCTCTTAGACGCGTTCGCCGACGCGGCGTCGCTCTTCGGCACAGGTGGTTTCCCACGAGCATCCGGTGATCCGCCCTGTCTCAGATTCACTGACGAGACGCTCGAACACGACGCGGAAGATCTGCCCAGCGATGGCGGCGGTGTCGCCTTTATTTTTGCACCCTGACTCGTCACCGAACTGGCCGACGACGATTTCGATCTGCCAATTGGCACATTTACAGCGGGCCCGTCCGACGAATCGGTTCGCGTCGCTTGTCGGCTGAGATTTTTCGCTGAGCCGCTCCGCGATTGCGATGTCGTTGATCGGCTGTGAGGCGAGTTGCTGTTTAATCAAGAAAATGAGAAAAATCGTGTGAGATATAGTGAGTATAGACGGTGTACTCGTACTTGTTGATAGTGAAGAAGGATCAAAGAGATAGAACTTAGATTTGTGCAAGATTTTTCTGTCAATTGCCACAATTGTATTAATTAATTGCATCAAATATACACGGAAAGAGTGTGTATCAGTTGTGCAGACAAATATCAACGAAGAAATTGTTGCATAATATTAGAGAAATACTTTGACTGATTAATTAATTTTGGCACTGTGATTCAGGCACGTGGCATCGCACGCTATTTTGAAGAATACGAAATATCTAAACAAAACATTTCCTTCTCAATAACAAAACCTATCGATAATCAAACAAAAAAAAAATATTTAAAAATAAAATAAATGTGAAAATGACTACAAAATTTCATGTACTTCACTACAAGAATTGAACAGCTACCTTTGAAAGGAATCTTTCGCAGAAGAGACGCCATCGCTTTTAGACGTGGAAACTTCTTTGTTCTGTTCGTGACAGTGTCCCTCGACTATCCTAGAAGATTCATCAAGCTTCGACAACGAACTGGTATCGGACTTCGGCGTCGAGCTTCTCCTCTCCATCGATCCGTCAGACCTAGTCGACGAACTCAACGACGACGATGACTTGGTAATCTTGGTCTCGTTCTTCGTCGCGACACGACCTAATCTCGGTATCGACGGTCTCTTCTGACCGCTATCCTCGCTCCTCGATATTGAACTTTCCCTGCTATTGTGTTGTTCCTCGCACTTCGAAGCGCTTTCGCGAGAGTCTGGCGACTTGGCACTTACACCAGCTTGCTGCGACAGAGAGTCGTCTCTCTTCAAGGCCGAAGGACTCGCTAAACGACTGGTTTTGCATTCGGTCTTACCAGCGGTGCACGAGCGAATCTCGCCGTTCTGCGCTTTAACCTCCGTTTGATCCTTTTTCGAATTCCCCGGGTCATTACTCGCAGACGCTTTCGAGTCGGTTTTCGCCGGTGCAATACCCAAACTACTAAACACTTTGGTACTCTGCTCGTTCTGGATCCTAGTCCCGTGGATCTCCTGGCTGGAACTCGGCGATACTTTCGAAGTCGAGTCGTTTCTCGAGGCGTCGTTTGACCTGGAGAACGCGAAACTATTTACTCTGGGGTTGGCCGCACCGCCGTTAAAGCCTCTGCCGTACACGCTGCTTCCGCTGGTATTCGAGGAAAATTTGTCCAAATACGCGGACCACGGAGCCCCAGAGATTCGTCCGCCGCCACCGTATCGTGAGAATCTCGAATTATCGTCGGGTTTCTCGCTTTGAACCTCCTGGTCCTTGGTCTCCGTTTTCTTTCGAACTCGCGTCACTTCCCTTTGATTCGCAATGCCCATGTCGGCCCTCCTGCTCCTCACAAAGGACGAGGAAGCCGGCGGACTGGGCGACGTACCTCTCGTCACCATCATAACGGTCTCATTGTTCTGAAGTCTGTTGTCGACTTTCAATTCCTCGGACTTTACAGCAGCGTTTACGGAATACATTTCTGGAGCGGTTTTTTTCTCCAGGTTAGACTTGGCGGTTTCTTCGTCCTTTAAATTTGCCGGCATAGGCTTACTACCTGAAGTTCGGAACCTGTCCGATCCGGAGTAGCTTATGGCTGCCGGAACTCGATCGTTGCTGCTCCTTGACGAAAGAAACCTGCTGCCAGCTGTCGAGCCGAATCTCGAGGAGATTGGCGCCGAGCTCGATTCCGAGGCACCTGCAAATGTTTACGAACGTGTAAGAATCGTTTGTCGAGTGAAGTTTCTCTTATCGTTGGATCGATTGATTATTGTACGACGGAAGAGTTTTTAACCATGGAAATTCTTCAATATTTATTTGAGAATTATCAATCGTACGTTAGTCGTACAATGTAGCAAACTTTGTTGCTGTTTCATCTTATATTTACAACCAATTCAAAAATAAAATATTTCATTTCTCCTTAATTAACAATCGTTTATTACCTTTTGAGTCGAAGGGACTAAATTATTAATTTTAACTTTAGAAATGCTTAGGAAGTGCCATTTCTTAAGAATATGTTTATATAGAGTAAAATGGTTACAATATAAAATTCGTTGACATCCAGATTATTTTCTAAATTCTGTGCGAGATAAAACAACTAAGCAAATAACTTTATTAATATATCGCACACACTTTCGTTTAAACGAAAGTGTGACTTTGAACATGAAAGATTAAAGATATTAAATATGACGACAGAGTTTATACTTCATTACGATCTCCGACAGGAAATTGATTTAGAACAAATTGCAGTTCCATTTCCTGCGGGATCCATTGCTCTCAAGTGTGAAAATTTATAGCTGTAAATATCATGTGGAAAGCTTCTTATACTGTTTTACGATTCTCCAGGGGATAAGGGAACTACTACTTACCAACAGGTATCGTGTCTCGCGCAACATTATAGGACCATAAATTTAAAATTCGTTTACGAAAATATTATTCCACGACTAAAATACTAAAGGATTGCGAGAAAAGTGAAATTATTTTTATTATAGTTTATATTTCGTACAATGACGATAAGAAAAGAAATAAAAAAATATACTTGGTATTAATCAATGAATCGAAGATAATTTTTTTCTGTCTTTCGTCTTATTCTTTTAAATATCTTTACAAAATACTGAAGTAGCATAAAGTTTGCCAAAACTATCTAGTTATTAATACTTACTAAATTATACACAGAAATACACGGAAACCAGAAATATTTCTTTCTCATTGCTCCTGTATTTTCAGCTCGCGAATAATCGAGCCCAGTTTCTAACGAAATAAGTATTAAAAAAGAAGAAAGATAGAGAGAAAGAAAATTCACTCACTAGAAGTGACACTGGATCGACCGTAAGAGGGGGCTCTGGAATACATTCTGAAGGAGTTCGATTTTCCGACGTTGACTTCCGGGCTAGGTTCGCGGGAACTTCTGCCGGAGTTCGGCCGTAATCCACGGTAGGAGACCGGCGGATGATCGGCCCTCTCTTTCTTCTCGATTCTACTTTCGTTTCCATAAGTTCGGGCCAAACTCGATCCGGGATACGTGTTGGATCCGTATCGCGATACACCGTCGGGCTCTCTGCTCTTCTCGCGGGAAGTGGCACGGTTATATCTGTCCAAAACGGAGGCGGGCCTCTCTGAAGTTTTAGTAGCTGGAAACGAGTACTTCTCGAACAGAGAGGATCTGCTGCTCGATAATGGACTTTTCGACCCTGCGTCCTCTGTCGACGACCTACTCGGATGCAGCCTGCCTTTGTCCGTGTCCCTGTTACCTGAAAAATCATTAATCTATCAGCCTTTGGACTCTCGTTTTCCTTTATCGAATTATTTAATGCTTCAAGCATTGTCGAGCGAAATATGAAACTTGCGTCAGAGATATTACAGAGAGCGCAAGCTCCTATCCATCAATCGCGTTCCAATGTAAATTTATTCTATTCACGTATTTATTGCACGAACGAAGGAAACAGGACGAATGTATGTTACGAGCTGATTCGTATTTCACGAAATATTATTCGTAAAAATGTGTATCGGTATATAAATTATTTATCAAAATCTCTGTGACAAGTTGTATTCGCGAATTTATTTATTTTATTTATTGTTTGTAGGATACTTCAAAGTAAAAATAACATACACATTTTAATCTTTTCGAACGCATTTGTATTCATATTTCTGTTATATCGAGAGATTGTGCATTGAAAATTATTGTTTATTCGACTCGTTCACACCCAATAAACAGTTATGACAATGCAGGTTCTGGTACGTGGAATTATTCATTTATTTTCGTAAAATGTTGTTGTTTCGATCGGTCGTATCAGTCCTATATTGATTATAACAACTAACTATGATTACCTACGAGCTAACTTTAATAATCACATTAAAAAGATCAAAGTTTTACGTGAGAAATAGAAGAACTTTTTTCAAAATGCAAAGTAATTCTAAGACTTTTCGAAAATTTCTATTATAAACTCTTAATCTTATCGCTGCTTGCTATTATTATTACTGAAGGGACTGTTGTTATCGCTATTACGATAAAGAAGTAATTTCCCATTCAACAACATGCCTATGTGTTCTCCATCTTCTCATAAACTATAATATACCATTCCCTTCATACTTCTATGTCTTCTTTACACATTGTACCGTATTATTCTATTCTATTGAATTCTATTTTATATTGAATTTGATACTCTGAATCTAACGCGATACTAAATATCGTTCTTATCGGTCAACAGCAAACGTTAGAAACTTAAAGTGACAAGCCAAAAACATAGTTTGAACATAGTCGCAAGCAACTTACTGGAATACTTAAATGTAGATTTCTCCTCCTTGTCTTTCTTTAGGAAAGCGTTTCCAAACCCGGAAACTCTGTCCTTGCCATGCATTCGGCTGGAAGCGGAACCGATTGACGACGAGTAGCTTTGGTTCCTGCAACTCGGAAGACCGCTGCCCGTTCTTCCAAAAGCACCGGCGGCGATGCCGACGTTAGCTCTGGATCGGTAGGCGCCAATGTCACCCTGGAAATCGTAAATCGTTGCCGATCAATCCCCTCTTTCTCGAGCTGTGCTTGTGAGTTGGATGCATTTATCCGTGGCACCGTTACGCGAAGACGACGACGATCGATCGATCGATCGGAGGTGATCGAAAAGCGGGCCGAGTGCCGGAAACGTCGGCTGTTGCACGAGCCGCGGGGACAATCGGACTGCGTTAGTGCCGCTCACGAAGTAAAATTACCGATCGAGATTGGCCGGCACGCGGCTCGATTTCTTTTTTCGCGACAGATTTATGCGTCGCCGTACGTCGCCGCGATAGAATCGCGCGTCACTGCGCGTTTTATTGCTGAACTGTGCCATCGATTACGCGGCTGTTGGCAAGTAGTATCGTGAATGACAATGGACGCGGTAACACGTGGCGATTCTTCTTTCGAAAACGGGAAAAGGAGAATGTCTTCCTTTTTTTTTTGTTTCTTTTTTTTGTTTGAAATTGTGTGTAAAACGACTGTGTAGTAAATGATAAATTTGTAATTCTTTTATAGAAATTTGACGTATCCAAAATTTGAACGAAATAAAACCCTTAAATATCTTTAAAAAAATAAAATCTCTATCACCTTTCGTAAAATATCGGAAAAAGAGAGTTTCTTCCTTTTTTTTTTTTTTGTTTGAAATTGTGTGTAAAACGACTATGTAGTAAATGATAAATTTGTAATTCTTTTATAGAAATTTGTCGTATCCAAAATTTGAACGAAATAAAATCTTTAAATACCTTTAAAAAAATAAAATCTCTATCACCTTTCGTAAAATATCTAAATGGAAACTCGTGTTCTTTCTTACACCATAAATCTTTGCTGTTTCTCTAAAGTTTCTACTTCAGTTGATAATTCTAATGTAAGATTTATAATTCGATGTTATGTGTGAACTGAATATTCTTTTTATGAATAAATACATATGTGTATAATATAATCTCGACAGAAACAAATCTGGATACTGGAAATAAATTTTTAAAAAGATGTAGATACATTACAAATGTATGCGTTTCATGCATTTATGGAAAGTTTAAAGTGCAAAATATACGGAATAAAGATGAGATGTAAAACATTCAACGTAGAATATTCCCTATGACGTTTAGTGAGTGAAACAAACCTCTCCTTACGTTCCATTTCTTCAATTGCGTTTGAATATGAAAATGCAGCTTATCACGAGGAGAGACTTTTTTTTTATAACATAAAATCATAATCTGAGAGTTTTTAACTACATCTAGGCCACAATTCTACAAATAATCTTACTAAAAATCACGTCTAATTTAAATTTCCTTTCTTCAACTCCTTTTAAAAATTTTAATGACAACCCTAACATGTATTTCATAGAGTAAGTACACAAAATAAAAAAATTTAGCAGAAAACGAGCAATAACGAAATTTTACTCGAATGAATAATAGTACTGGAAACGTTGTGAATCTTGCGAATAGACAAACGTTTGCTACAGATAAAAATTACGTACACATCTTTATGTAATCCGGATAGAAGTAAGAAATGTACATCGTTGACAGATGGCTAGAAATGAAAATTCGCACAATTAACATAAATTTGGCAAATTGCCTCAAGCCTGAAATAGATGGCCCGACCTACTCGGGAGGAATAACCTTTCTGTTTCTCTTTCGTATAACGGGTGAATAGAAAGTTCACTCCCTTCTAACGTTCTATACTTTGTATCCAAGTAATTAAACATAAATCTGATACTCTCACTTCTTAAAGAAATAATTAAAATTATTATATGTAATGATAGAATAATAATAACATATATGTAATAAGATTGTTACATATAATATACACAATATATCATAGAATAAAACAATTAACTGCGAGCAATAATTATATTGCTAAAATAAAGATTTACATCTTCGTAACAATATTGACTGAGCTCGAGGAGTTTTTTTTAAATTGTACGTCTACGTGTCTTCAAAAGGGAAAATATGATATTGACAACGTTGATAATCATTTTCAAATTTAGAATCAAGTAAGCAAATCAGTTTCCCGCGTTTGATTAATTATCCAAAGCGACGCGTGCACGCATAGACCAGCCTATATTTTTTTCGTACAGTTAACAAGTTTGCGTTCTCGCGTTGATCTCGCAGAACTCGCTCGCGCCTCGACACGAGCGAGTTTACCGCGATACCAACCGCGCCATCATAATTTCAATTTAAATTCAATTACATTCTAAAGCTCCGGCATCTTACGCTATCGCGTTCAGATGAGATCCCTTTCGAGAAAGCGAATGAAGGAGAGGCGAGGGGAGCCTTCGTGCTCGAACTTTTAAAAAGTGCCTTCCGTTATTATGCTAATGCTATTCGAGGGGCGAGGGGGAGGAGGGGAGAGGTGATAATGGAATTACAATAGACGCTCCTTAAGACCGCTAAAGCGATTCTTTCCAAAAGAAAGGCCGAAAACGGCCGGAAAACGATAACTCCTTCCGATTCGTTCGCATCTCCCCTATTATCGCGTCTTCGGTCCTTTCACCCGCGAAACACGGTCCCCTGTTGCTAATGGCGTAACGAGCGTACCTGATAACACTGGAGAACTGTCAAAGTGATCAAAAAATAACCAATGTATAATTTTCTACAGAGATTTTATGTACTTACAACAGTTTATTTTTAGACACTCGAGTGACTTTTAAAAAAATACATTACCACAACGCTTATGTGTTCTTAATTTATCTTGCACCCCTGCACTCTTATTTCTTTGTTACAAATATTATATCTTAGTCGTCGGTAGTTCTAGTGTTAAAAAAGAATTGTGAATCTCTTCTTGAACTCGAAGTGTTCCTTTAATGTTATAAAGTATGTGCTTGTCTGGAGTCATAGAAAATCTGTGACGTATCGCAGAAATATATTTAAATCAGGAGGATTTTATACAATTTATGGATAATTCGTTGTTTTCTTAAATAATTCGATGTTTGTTACTGTCAAGTTCCAGGCCCGTGTTTTCCAATTTACTATTTCAAAATAATGCCAAAATTCGTCTCTGACATGAGATAGTTATATTTTTAAATTCATCGTCAGTCTTGCATATGTTTCAATTCGAACATATCAACTAACTACCATTTCATCTAATTTCTATACATAATACATAAATTAAAATCAATAAGAAAAAGTCTATTTATAACTATTGCAAATAAAATCAAAAGTGTTCAACGTTTCACAAAATCAAGGAAATACCAAAATTCTTTCGATATATATATATTCATTATTAAGCAAATCTAACGTTGCAAGATGGAACATCCGGTAGTAATTTATTAGTCATCTTAAAATGCTGATCGCGTGTGGTTCCAGGTTGTTCCCCGATGCCGAACTTCGATATTAGTTCAAGAAGTCATCATAAACATTTTGGCAAGCAGCCTCGACGTTCTTTGGCTAAATTCAGAAGGCAAAGGTTTGCCAAGAAGTCGAACGAGAACCTGTTACGACGTCCATAATCGGCTTTACAATGGTTTACTGGATAATCACGAGGCAAATCGCGAACGCGTTGTTTTTTTTCACGAGACCAATTTGTCCGGAAATTTTTCTTTTCCACCTGTGAAAATTTATTTTCGTAATACTTATGCGCATCCTCTCCCCAGTGAACGTTTACACTGCATTAAAACCTCGAAAGCTGCTGTTTCTTGGCACCAAAAAATTTTTCTGACCTTTCCGTTTCTGTGGTAAAAAACTTTTACATTTTCATTAAGTGTATGAATATTATTATGCGCGCGTCTAAAAAAAATTTTTAAATCTTTAGAGAAGGATTTTTATCGAAAAATTTATCGCTTACCTACGACCGCTTTCGGAGAAAACTAATGCGAATTATATTCTTTGATTGTAATTGATATGAACCTTTGAGTTTTTAAGGCTGCAACATTTTTTTCGGAGAAACCATTGTTGTGTCCATATTTAAGGGGAGAATGACGCAAATATGAATATCATGTTCTTTGATGTTGAAAGATAGTAAGTAAATATTTCGTTCGAACGAATTGCAGGAAATATAGAACTTCTCTTTTTCATGTTCAAATATGAAGAAGCGTTGACGTATGCAGGGAACGAGGCAGAATTGGATAATTTTTGTCAGCATCGCAACGTATTAAAGCGAGGAAAGATACGAGGAAACCGCAAAAATATTCAAAGTAATCTTATTATATGGTTAAACGCATAAATGTGTTACGTCGTAAATACTTTCCTTGTAAAAAAAAAAAGAAAAAATGGAGAAAAATGTATCTGTAAATAAATATTTCACAATCGCAAATAATGAATAATATTTGAATGACTCTAATTATTCGTGTCTCATATTGTTAATCCTTAGTAAAATAAAATTATTTCTTATTATTTATTGACCGATCACACTGTAAAAAATATAATTACGTAAATTATATAATTACTAAAAATTACGAAAATTTATATTTTTACGAAGGCTTATTTTTTCACCGGTGAATCTCGATGCGTTTTCGCATCGTCAAGTTTCGTTCATAAATTGCTTGCCTCGTAATAGAAATGTTCGTTTCAACCTTGCTTCCTAAAAACAGAAGATCGACAGCCGCCTGTCATCGACTTCTGCAAATCACCGTGAAATACAGCCTCTCCTGTCAAACGCGCTTAGTGATCCATTCGTATGCCGAAGATATCCGAGGACAATGGCAAAATGTATGGCTAGTATACCACTCATAGTGTGCTAAAAATTTCACGCGCCACCAACGAGCAATGTGATTTATCGATGTCAAAAACTTCGAACCACGGCGTGCACGCAATAAGCCTCTATTTTCATTTGGGAAATTCTCCGAAAACTACTTGGTAACTCGCTGGATTTTCGTCGATGGGAAAAAATAGAGGGAAAAATGGCGGAGAATAATCGACGTGTAGTGACCGGAATGGGAGAAAAAAATTCAAAGGAGGAGATGTGCAAAAGTAAAACCTTTGAAACAACAACAATAATATAAATTTTTTAAAAGTTCTCTTTATATTTTCTGGTTTCTGTTATACTTGTCGTTAGTAATCGTAATCCTTATTTATTACACTTATCGTAACGTGAAACGAATTTTTCATGTACACTTTCATTGTCGAGCTTTTTTATTCCTATCTCATGATGTATCTAATTACATTGACTAATATAGTGTAATTTATTATTTAAGAAATTATTACGTATTCAATTATACTTAATTATTTTCCGAGAAATACTTTGAACTTGTACCAATCGAAGAAATTTGTATGTATTCGTACGTGTAACTGTATATTTGCAGATTTGTAAAATTGGTCCAAAAATATGATTTGTTTTACATAGTTTCCTTCATTCAGATTAATTTGAACGAAATCAGGAAAAGTGTTATGTAACACATTGATGTCATTCCAAGAATTCTTTTCCGCAAATTTTCAAAAATAAATGACAACTGTTCGAAATCAAATGCTGCTGACAATAATAATAATTATAACAAATTCGATCGTGGATTTCTTTCGGATTGGCATCTTCGGTATTCAAAATTATACGACAAACCGTATGTATGTACATTTTTTTATCGTATTTCGTCGTTTCAACATTTCAAACATTTATGAAACAACGACAATATTAGTCGATTAAACACGAAATTTAGTATAACTCATCGATCTAATTTAACTTTTATTGAACAATCTCCTCGAAAGACAGAGGCAATCGATGGAGCGACGTAGACAAATAGGGGACCAGACGAAACGTGAAAGAGACCTTCTAAATGGACAAAATGAAGGCAGAAGAAAATTGTGAAACGTAGAAAATTGATACAAATGGCCTTCGCATGGGGATTTGCACGTGCACGGAAGATCAAGGAAAATCAAGCGAGAATCGAGCGGAAAGATCGTTCTCGTCCAATTTTACCCGGAGGATCGATAAACGATCCATCGATAGTCACCGTCCAACGGCTAATCCATCAGAACAGCCACGTCTCTGTCTCTCTCTCTCTCTTTCCCTTGACGGAAATCCAGAGGTTTCTACCCTCAATTTAGCTACCGCTTCTCGATATTTCGCCGGCGTGGCGAAAAGCTTTCCATTGGGCCGGTTGAATTGAAAGCAGCTCGACCGGGAAATCTTTCGATATTGCTTTATCGTCCATAAAAATGGCTGTTTACAGCCTGGCCATCCCCGAAACCCCGCGCATGCCAGCCTTTCACCCTTGATCCCGCTTTATCGATAGATGAATCGTACCGCCGTGAAATGCTTTCTCCTCGTTTCTCATGCGTCGTTTTCACTGTTAACGACCAACTTTTGTTTCCTGCATCTCCCCTCCCCGCCCCTCGAAAACGTAATTACATACAGTGTAATCGAATGTTTTCCAGTTCCAAAGTGGCCAATCTGAAACAGCATCACGCATAGATAATCGTTTTCATCTGACTGAGAACGATGAAAAACCAATTGGATTTTACTTGATGTCGTTCCTTTCCCCTTTGCTTAGCTTCGGCAAGCGAAGTTGTTTCACGATTTGTGAGTTTGATTGATCACAGCTTTGTAATGCTCTGTAACCATTCGTTTCTACGAGTAATCTCAGAAGTAATGAATTTTTATTCCTTTATTTTACTTTATTATTTAATTTTTGGTTTTATTATTATTTCGAATCCGAATACTTCGGAATTGTTCAAATGCGTTCTAACACAGAGCTCTACATTAAAATTGTAGACACATTTAATTCTTGCCGATATTTCAATAAAAGTTTCGTTCTCATCTAAAGAGTTGAGCTACAATACAAAATTATCATTGATATACGAAGGTTTTTATTATTTTATTGAGTCAACTGTGTCCATGTATATAATTTACCGATATTCTGTAAGTATTAAATAAATTCCTACGAATTACTAATTATTACATTTTCCAAAAATTTCAAGAAATTCAAATTATTTGATAATATCCTTAGTTATAATTAATATTACGCGTATTATACTCTCAATGGTAGTACTGTATCATGGACATCATATTAAGTTTATCGTTAGCATATATAATGCAACATTGCATTGCATTGTATTGTATTGCAGTACAACGAAACTTATGTAGAACAATGTTCGACTAATAGAATCTCCAGGCAGCAGCGTGTTTGGATAATAAAGTGCTCGAATAATGGGGATTCGAGTGATAGAGAACCTACTGCAATTAGAGCAAGAAATTTGTTTCTTAACGTAGTGATGCATCTTGTAGTTCGTAAAAGACGAGAACTATTAATTTGTAATAAACTCGTGAAAGTTTCGAATTCAAAAAATAAACTAAATCTAATAAAATTTGATTTTCGCGCCATGCTGTTATTCGAGAGCACTATAAAACTTTAAAATATTAATATGTATTTCATTTAACATTAAATAACATTGAATATGAAATATTGAGATTAGAACAATGTACAGACTAATCATAATTATGATTTAAATAATTTAATTAAAAGATTCAATTTCATTCCTACTATCTTCTACGTGAGAGTAGTGAATTTATGGCATGGATTATTCCACGCAGCAGAGTAAGAAGCGTACGTAGTATAAATATTTAATGTATAAATATTCATTAGAAACATTTACACAATTTATTAGACTACGTGGAACTATTTTCTATTTACCTTTTAATAATTACATTAATTGATAGTATTCTCCGCTGGTAGAGAAACACAAATTTTGATTCATTGGGATTTCCTGGCCGGCGAGAAGAGCCAGCGATGCTTATTTATTTTTCGTATCAAGCGCCACGTTATACGCGAGTAAACGCCATCCATACAAATTGCGATTGCTTACTGACAAGACTGAAATAACTAGAAATGTTTTTTTCTCTTCCATATAGCAATAAAAAAAAAAGAAATGTACTTCGTGTCTTAAATTTACGTAGAGTAAAAAGCATATAAGTAGAAGAAAATTGAAGAAATAAAAATTTGAAATTTTTTTCTGCACTATATTCTGCAATATATTTTTAAACTCTACGTTATAATGTGATTAATTGAATGAAGAATACTGTTTGTCTAATTAAACATTAAACTATAGAAAATAGAATAAAAATTTGACTGATTTTGGAATAGACAAAACAGGAGAGATATAAAATATGTGTGCATTTAAATGCAGCACGTAACATTCAGTACTTGATTGAATGTTAAGTAAATATTCATGTTTTAATAAATAATAATCGTGTTTGTATGAGATACGTGCGATCCTCGCGTTACTGATGAGGATGTGGATAGCCTGATGCGGTCCGAGCGATAGCAGTTTGAGGGGAGGTCGACTAATTGAAGAGTGTCAGTCTGATTTAACCTCCGTCGACTGGTCGCGTTATTATAATTTATGACGTGTCACAAACTGTCATGAACTCCGCGAAACGAAAACGTCGCTTTGTCTTCTCGAAAATTTACCAAAGTGACGTATAGATGACTTGACGATCTATAAAACGCATTTGTTGAAGACCGGAACGAATAATTGTTATCAGATCTTTGTCTGAACTCGTATCATTCTAATTAATTACGATTTGAAAAAAATCAATTTTGTAAGAAAATTTGTTTCATCCACTGAATATTATACAACAAGTGTTATACTAAGGATACTTAAATTTAAAATACCTACAATATGCAAAAATATATAAAATATCCAATGGATGAAATTTTAGATTCAATCTTTTCTTAATTAACTTCATAAAGATATTGAGATATAATTGCTTAACATTAAAAGAAAAAAATCCGTCATTTTGTGTCTTCTTGAATAACGATTCATTTTTAGAATATTCTGTAATTTCATTACGATAATTATCGTAAAAAAGGAAAAGCTATGGCATTCACGATGAGAGCCACAGGTAATAAAATCATTTATTCCTAGATGTTGGCCAACGTTTTATTCATGTTTCGTCAAACAAATCTACATTTCGATGTATCGAACTTTCAACGTTCGATATTTCACATTGACAGCGGATTACGAAATGCAACGTTTCAGTAATAATTCATTGAACTTTATTTACAAAAAAAAAAAAAAAAAAAAAAACACNCGTCTGAGAAACGCAACTGTATTAGTTGCCAAACATTTGCAGTCTGTCGAATTTACCGGTTTGCTACCGCGAACCGATATGAAAAGTTGAAAGCTTGTTCTACGTTGTGAACGGTGCGTACACGCGAACGCGCCAAAGTAATTGCAAATTTAATATTACAACGTCGTGTATGTACGTCGCTCGATTGAAAGGGTTATTAGCGTAGCCAGTTGTGTTCAGACAACTCTCCAGCTTATATACAGTCAATTCAGAAAGTCTCAGAGAACCTCTACTCCACATTAATAATTTATTTTACGTTGTGTGGTTTTAATAGAAAGAAAAAAAAAATTAATATTCCTAAAACTATTAATAATAGCAGGAAAAACAATTTTCACCTATTTGCCAACTCTTTAACAAATAATGTTTGACGAGTATATTCATGAAAAAATTTTCTGGTAATGGAAAGTATGCTCGTCATGTCAAAAAATAAAATATAATAGTTATTATTTTGTTATATTAGGTTGATGTGAAATGTCATTTTTCAAATGTGACTTTTTTTGATAGTTTCTTCAAAATATCATATATTTAACTGAGCTAATTATCTGTGTATTGTTCAAGGCTTTTCCCAATAATTAGTTCCAACTTTATAAGAATTATTAATTTAAAAATTTAAAGATTCTTAGAATGGAGGTATTTGCATTTTGAAATTAATTTATGTATTAGAAAATTATACAAGAAAATGTCTTAAACCTTCCTCAAATGCTAAATGCGTGTTTCCAATAATTTCCAGCACATTTCTAAATATGTAAGAAAATCGCAGGAATGTTCTGATCATTCGTGGCGATTAATCACAAAGTTTTGACATTTTTATCAGAAATCTTAACGCCGCGGATACAACAGTTTATGTATTTAGCAAATTTCTTTTTCTTTAATGGTGGTTGACAATAACTGCAAAATTCAAACTTCGAGAAAACAACATTGCACCAATCTAATAATTTAATTCGAACCTACAATGAAATATAAAAATTTACAAATTTATTCTACGCTTGATGTTCGTCATTGTTTGATTTTGCACATTTTCGAAACAAAATTCCACCAAGGGAATGACAATACTCTGTACTAAAATTACGCAAATAATTTTGACGGAGATGGTTGCACGTAAACTTTCTGGACTGACTGTAAATTTAATCTATCTTCTATCCGCAGAATAGACACGTTTTCTTCCTCAACAAACCATCACGTTGCTTGATATTCGCCTGCCTTTTATATTTATTCCGCTGTTCCTTCACTGAAACATACCGAGGAAACGGTTGTATCCGTCTCTCTCGGTCAACCGGTTCGAATATAATTCATCAGCCAACGCTACATCGGCTCGTCTCTACGAAATTGCATTATGTATTCCATCATAAAGTTGAATTCGATAAAATACCGTGCCGTGGAAAAATTCGAGATGCAACGCTGTGGCTTCTTTCAGGCAGAGAGGGAAGGGTAGAGGGAGGATTATTCGATGATGGAAATAGAAGAGGGGGAAAAATTATGAAAAGATAGAATTTCTTTCAACCTTCAAATGTTGATTGACATTGGATTGTTATTTAATTGTTCTAATATAATAAAAACGAGCAAGACTTCATTTATTGAAATGGAGTTTTACTTAAATTGGACAAACTCTCGCGAGATCTTATCAATCTTCTGATACAAAGCTGTAAATTGTGGTTTTGCGATGGATGTAAAATATTCCTTACCGAATTTTTATAAAAGCCGCAAATTTCGATAAAAATCGTATTTCATTGATTCGCTAAAAAAGTTGAAAACAACCCTGTGCAGTAGAACTATCAATTTAATAGAATAAATAAAAAGTAGCACCTGTTGATGCAGATGGGAAATGGAGAGAGTTGAAAACGAAAATACACCGGACGTAAATTTCCATGATTTTTTCATGTGTTTTTGCAAAGACAAATTTGTGTTCAACATGGAAATAAAAAGTTCTATCTATATCTATTAAAACTATTTCTTTTTCTTAACCAATAGCCATCTGACATTTTACCAAATGTGAGAAAAATTCTTAATAAATTCGAGAAAGTTTGCTGGAAAACTACAAGAAATAAAGAAAAAAAGAATTTATGCCCTACTTAATTTTTGTGTGTAACCTTTGCGGAAATGATCTCACTCGGAGATTTCATTATGGTTTCCGACCACGCGCACGGATTAATACGTCGTGCTTCATTTTACGAGCACGTGAACATCGAGGAAATGGGATTGAGAGAGCAGGAAATTTAATTTACCGTGGTATTATTCGTTAGAAGAAAATACGTGATCCTTTCAATCACAAGCTAAGTGAACGACAAAATTATCTTTTACAATTTCATGAATTTTTGAAGCGTACGGAACATGTGATCATTTAGGACCATGTAGACACGTTGTAGCATATGAAAAACACAAAAGAGTTTTATATACTCAGTAACGAATTCTTAATTTGCCATTAATTTTAATTCTCAATCTTGTTGGTTGACCTAATGTCTATCTTTTTGTAGATATGTATATTTCATTACGTTGATTGTTGACATTATTTTACGATATTCTTTAACATATTTTTATATATTATATATCTGTACAATTGAATGTACGTAATTATCTCTGTATTATCTAAGCAATTCTGTAAAGTCACTGTAATGGAAAAAATAAAAGTGTTTTTATCTCTGATGCTTTATTACATTCTATGCGATTTCAATAGACTTATTAAAAAGCAATAGCGTGACAATAATTGCTCGAACGAATTACGCAACGCAACGAAAGTAAACGTAGCTACAGAACATTTATAAAATATTATTTTCCTCTTCAGAAATAATAATACGTATGTCACATATATGTATTATTCATTTGTAAATCAATACAGAAGAAGAATATTTTGTACAAATGAACATTATACGGATGTAGAATCGTATTTACATGTAAAAGAGTTACAATAACTGATTTCCATACGAAGAACTTTCGGAGTAAAAATATCGTTTGAAAGAAGCGATAACGCGGATGTTTATGTTATAAAATGCCGATTAGGCCCGGTTCGACGATCCATTTCAACTCGTCGGTTATTTCACGTTTCATTCGCGTTGGGCAGCGGCCAAGTTTTTCAGTATTTCGACGCATGAATCGAGGAAACGATTTCAGTCTCTCCGGGTGTTCGCGTGACACGTGTACGTCGAAAGTGAAACCCGTATGACATTTGTCGGGCGTATTTTTGGCAAGAATCGTGTGTGAATCTTTAATTTCACTTTCTGGTTTGTTCCTGTTCTTACGCAATCGTTCAACTCTGTTCACGAACAAAGTGAATCGATGTGCATCTCTCTCCGTCGAAGCAGAATTCTGGAAGCTAAAATCGTGTGTGAATCTTTAATTTCACTTTCTGGTTTGTTCCTGTTCTTACGCAATCGTTCAACTCTGTTCACGAACAAAGTGAATCGATGTGCATCTCTCTCCGTCGAAGCAGAATTCTGGAAGCTACTCGTCTTGCGGAATATATCCTTGGACACAAGAACTATTTGCGTGGAAATCAATTATTATTATTAAAATATTGAACTAAGGCTTACAATTCGTCCAATTTTTAGTTTAGATGAATTTTTCATTTTAGATAAATAGTCGTGAGTTGTAAGTATATTTTAATTACGTTGCATTTATTTCGCCAATCAACAAGTCAAGAAACAAATTCTGTACCTTTTTTTTTTAGTCGCCNGAGAAGAAAATTTCGTTTATCGTCGTATATTATTATGAGTATGGTTACTGTTCATTTCATAAAAGTAGACATTTTTTTTCTCTTAATGAAATTTTTACTAGTGTCGTCCAGTAAGACACGATTAATTTGAAATAAATTTGAAATTAATAATGAAAGACATATTGTAGATATTCATTCCAAACAATTGGTGAAAATATCTGATTGAGACAAATATTCACTCTTGGAAAATATTTCAAATGTTTTACGTTAATATATTTATTGAAAATATTCATAAGCAACTCTATAATAATGTTCACTTTATGTATGAGGAATTCCTGTACTAAAACGATGGCAACATCAAACACTGGAAGACGATAAGACAAAAGTGAAAAGAATAATTCGTTTCATTCGACGTGAGAAATTTCCTATTTGAGAAATGGAGAGATTAACATAATAACGTAACGTAATACAATTAAAAAAGAAATCTATATTCGCTTCAACGCAAAGACAGGATTAAATAACATTATAAGAATAAGATTCAGCAAGAACGCTACAACCACACGTTCTATATGCAACCCTCTAGACATTTCACCCGGAACCGTAGGAAGCGAATAAATCTGACTAACATCGGAGCGATCAGGGAAGCGTATGTTTTTTTCATTTAACGCTGGCTGCAATTGGATGCACAGCGCCGACTCGCGAGCCACGGATGCATATGCATTTCCGGTTGACGTTCCTCCGAGGGGCTCGTGCACCGAGCGTCAAGAGGGTAAGAGGAGAACGCTCAATTAAATCGTCCCGCGACAACATTTTGCCGTGGCAACAACTCGCCCTGAAATATTCAGAAGAGCCGTTAAATCTTTTTCTCTGTCCTCGATCCCGAGTCGTTTCTCCTCTTCCTTCTTTCTTCTTCGTTTCAAACCGCCTCTTACCCTCCGTAACGTCGAATCTTCGTCATAATATTTAACTCGCTTCCTCCGGCCGTAGTCAAACTCAAAGTACGCTCGATTTCCCTTGACAGATCGCGTGTAATTAATCGATCCTCTCGGGTCAAATGTGATTACTTTTTAGTAATAATACTGCAACTTAAAGAAATCCGTCTAAGTGATTCAAATTAATAATCANTTTTAGTAATAATACTGCAACTTAAAGAAATCCGTCTAAGTGATTCAAATTAATAATCAAATTAATAATATTCACGAATATAATCTCGACTCGTAATCTGTAGTAAGAGCATGATTCGTATTTTTCATATTTAGTCTAAAATCTGCATCAGAAGTAATAACGTGGCTCGATGTTATATTACAAGGGGATTAATCCTTTCATTCCCCTTCAAGTCATTCCAAGAGAAGAGGAGACGTTATTAGCGAGCGATATTATCCGACGATTTCCCACTAGCGACGACACCAACTTTCCAACCTCCGTTTCTGGCCTTCTCTTTCGCTTAATCGCCGGTCTTGTCCGTCGACGACGATCCTCGAATAAGCTTGGAAATAAACGGGACGTGTTCGAGAGTCGCACTATTTTTAAGCGACCCCGTGGTCTTCGACGCGTTATTACCAGGGTTTTGCGTTTTAACGTGACGCGATTTGTTGCTTCTTCATCGCGGTGATCGGCCTCCCTCGCTGCTGTCCTCCCCCTCGGAGATTCGCGAGATTTATCGTCGCCTCGGGGACAAGCACGAAGGCGGGAGCCGCCTTCCTCGAACACACCCTTCTTTCCTTTGTCATTGTTTCTTTCTCCTGCTTCTTTCCACGGATAACAGGCTTCTAATATTTTCAATATGTTGTCTAAGCATTTACGGAGGGATTTTATCTTGGGGATGAACGATAATTTGATTATGTTGGGTTCTGAAGAAATATCTTTCTACTATCTCCCCAGATTTTACGTTCTTAGAAAGCAATCTGTTGATCTTGAAACTCTGATCTGAATTTAGAAAGTATTCAACGCTTTGTGAAAACTACTACAAATAAATTCCATGTGTCCATTTGGATTGATAATTAGTACAAAAATTACCTCGATTCGAAAAATTCGATCGATCGCAAAAGACGCAAGTTTAAACGTTGTATCACAGTGAGAAACTTTCCTGTGACGTGATAACGATTATTATTTAAGTAATGATTAACTTCGGTCGTAAATTACGAAACGCAACGTTGCACGAGGTAGTTTGATATCATCGTAATTGCATATTATTAATTACACACCAGGGACTGAAATTAATTTCGTCGAACGTTTACGAAGTTGATGAATCGAACGAGATGTCGAGTGTCTCGCAGTTTGCCCGAACTTCGGCCCACGTGTAAATGTCACCTCGCGCGGGGAAAACTTTAAAGACTAACTTGTTCGGTTTCGCGTCTAGGAAGTGGAATGCAAACACGTTGTGCTTCGGCTAAATTTATCGTGCGTCCCGTCGTCGACATGCCACACCGTCGGATGTGATGCTCGTTGATCGACGAAATTGTCGTTATTACGTAAAATGATTCCACTGAAGTCAACCACCGGCGGAGATTGCAAACGGTCACGGTACCGAGCTTGCCTGCTAGGAATAGTTACGAAGAATCGAAATAATCCTCTAACTCTGTTTTGCTTGATATTGATTCCGGTTTCGGTTCTACAGTTCTGTTATTACATCGGTTTTGAAATGGTTTCGTATCGATTCTACATTGGTCCTGTTCCTGTTCAGTAAAATGGTTTGTAAATCAGATTCGTGGAGAGATGTAGCTCCAGTAGCTTCGAGTCGTAATTTTGCTATTGGTATAGTAATATTGGACCGAGTTTTTGACGAAACTTTCAACATTTGTAATTTTCCCGAGAATGCAAAGCAAAGTGCAATGATAATTAATGATGCTTGATATGTACTACGCGTCGAGTATAGAAAAATTAAATTTTTTGAAAGGATACACTCAAGTTCGACGCGAACGTTCTACGTTTTCAATGCGTAATAAAACAATTAAAATGAAATATCGATTACATTTTATGCAAACTCTGCATTGTCATTTAATAAATTATTATTACATTTTTATTATTATATGTTTTACAAGTATTCAATTATTATTTTAAATGGAATTATATCTTCTATCCATTATATTATATTATGAAATATATTGAAAATATATATACATAATATTATATTATGAAATATATTGAAAATATCATATTAGTCAGAGAATAGAGATATTTTATTTTATCGAGTGAAGCAAATTAAAAAAAAAAAAGAATAAATGATATTTAGCGATCGAATAAACTTCGTCTACACATCGCGTACATTAAGATTCACCCGTCCGCAGGAAACCTCTTCGACCGGCTCTCACTCTGAAAAGTTCGAAAAGAAGGAGATATCGTACACCCCTGGCTCATCCCTCTGGTGAAACCCTGTTTAAAGAACCCCATTGGACTGGAGCAAAACTGTTCGTTCCCTCGAGAGCTTCTTTAAAGCTGTCGGCCGAAACGACCGAAGATATTCTTTATCGAGCTTCCCAACGAAAACCTCGGAGAGAAAGGTCGATAGGTTAGGTTTGGCTCGTCAGCTCTTTTTGAAACTTCACACCCAATATAAAGGATATTCTCACGGTTAAAATAGGCACACGTTTGGATTAATTGGAATTTGAAAGAGAAATTGTATGTCATGCTGATTATCTTTGAATTATCTATCTGTGATCAGAATAATTCTGTTGTAACGAATAAATCATTGTTAAATATACAATTTCACATTCAATCGTTCGCAATCTCATCTCAGACGTCGCGGAAAATATAAAATAATTGAATTAAATAAAATCATCTGATTAAATGTTAATAAATATAATCCAGATAATTCAATCCGAGTCACACTAAATTAAAAAGATGCGTTTGACTTTCAATTCGGTGATAAAAAGAAATCTCCTCTTTAGTCCCCTGTTGACGCTCGTTCGAGTGGCCAACAAAAATTAACTCGTTAACAGCCATTCGAGAGGTTGAGCACGCTAATTACTCGAACGAGACACCACGTATATGGCGCGTGTCGTTGCAACGCGGGCGCGCATATTCGTGGCATAGGCAGAGGAAAGGTTTGCACGAGTACACTGCCGGCAGGCATACGTCGTCTGGGAAAGGCCCGGCTAATTTTGCTGGCCACGGCACAAGCGACCCGACGCCGACGTATGGACGCGTTTCCGTGAGGTGCACACCCGGAATTCGTGCCCTGTGGCTGCCGAGTACGAGCTGCTTCGGTAAATGTTTACCTCCGCACCGCTGCCAGCCGATCTATGTATTATTATCGGACTCGTAGTTGGCTTACGACGCGACGTCCGACGTTGTCTGACCACCGACCGTCCTCTATCTACTGGACGGTCTATTACGGCTAGCTGTTCCGTATCTGTACAACGTGGCCGCTGATTTTTAAGGCGAGTTCTATTCTCGGATTTGTTTGGCGAATTAATGGGAATTTCTGTTTGGAAAAGGAAGATCGGATTATCTTTTTTTCTTCTTTTTTTATTTAGTAACAAAGAATGTATTCGCACAAGAAATGACCAAACTCTACATTTCCAGTTTTCTTCCAAGTGATGTTGATAAAGTTTTGACTCGTCAGATTCGAGCCACACTTTGATCATTAATCTTATAATTCTTTTGGTCAATGTAACCTTTCGGAAATATACGTGTACTGCTTTGTTAAGTCAAAGTTTCAAGTTTTTATAAAAAAATGTATTTAATGATCTTATACACCATTGCGTAGTAGAATTTGAGAAAATTTAAAATCATTTTGAATTAATTTCTATAAAATGAAGTATCTTTTTTTTTTAAATACTAATTAACTCTTTCTGATGTAAATTGCAAAAATTTCCTTTTTCGAGAAAATGTTCTTTTCAACAAATAGTTAAAATGAAAAATGTAACAATTTACAATTGAAATATCATACGTACGTTACTATTTCTTTGTGTTTTCATTGTCTTAACTAAGCGCCTTTTCAAAAGTATATTTCTATAGTATACTTCTAAGTATATTCAATTCTATGAAGTATATGAGGAAGTATAAAACTTAGAAGACGTAATGTATCCGAACTATAACTACAACTAGGAAGAGGAGACATAACTTTAAACAAAGATGTTTGCTTTCAAACACACTAGAACATCCACGTTCTATGCAAATGAGGAAGGAAATAATCATGTTGGAAAGCAATCTACGGAAGCAATAATCATATTAGAAAATTTCAAACAAACCCAGCAATCTCTCATTGAACAAATAATCAAAAATTCAAAACCTAATGTAAGATACGAACAAGTACAATATCCTTGCAAATCTGAGATATTTGCAAATATTTTTAGCACGTAATAATCAAATCTGATCTTACTTCATTCTCAATCTTACATAATTAAACATAAGTTCTACCGATGAAAACAATTTATGATTATTTTTTGAACATTACTATTGAACAAACATTTCTTCAATTTGTATTACACTTAATTCCGCGATGATTATTTAGGAATCACAGTTACGAAACGATAAAATTTCGAATCAATAAATGGCATGCTTCGCGTATCTGGACACAGGTATGATCTTTATCTTGACTGAGTGCTGAACATCGATGAAAATAATTAATTTTAAAGCGTACAACGCTATTTCTTTCAATACTGCGTGCCTCGCTCGCGATAAAGATTACCAACGACTTTCATATCGTAAATTACCCTCGTCCCGTGAAACATAGAACGCAGAACGAGAGCAAAAACTTCGAAATGAAACATTCGAATCCTGAAATTCTCGTTAACGGACGCGGACGAGTTAAAAATGGAACGTGACAACGACTGTAACGACGGCGTAACGTGATTTAAATGATCGTACAGAGAGGTCAGTGTGCTCGATCCGTGGTGCACGAATATACGTAACACGTGGGATCAGAGAAGCATGATGGAGAAGTCGCGTCATCGACGTGGCTGGCGATCTTAAATTCTCAGTATTTTGTAAACAGCGAGGCGGCTCGCGTGCGTCTGCGGCCTTTGGACGATAACGTTAATGGACTTCATTTACATCCCATAATTACAACGAGCAGTCAGCCTATGCGTGGATTACGCGCGAGGTGCAACGATTATATAAGTTATATAAGTTATATAAGTTAAGGAACTAATTTTATCCAAAATATTCATCGCGTACGCGTTTCCGGCTGGAATCGCCGAGTCAAAGTTTCGAAGAAAATTTGCTTGAAATTTGAGAACGTTTACTTCAACCATTCGATTTTTCTTACGTCATTCGGTTGGTAGAGAATTACAATTGGCGTAACTTCGCTGTTACCTTTTTTCATAAAATAGTATCCTATATTTATTGTTGAATATTATTATTATTCATTGATATTATAATATTATAATGACACGGGATGATAATTGTAATAATATAATATTATAATATTCTCATATAACATTCTCTCAGATATAATTCTCATTCAAAAATAGATATTGCTATACAATGCAAAATATATACGATATATCATGGATATGCGATAAATAATTAAATATTACATACTAAAATAAACTGAAATAAACCTTTGAAACTGAGAAATTTGTAAAAAATGGAGTCAATCAACAGATTACTATTCATATCAATTTCATTCGTTGCTTTTCATCCGATTTATTGTAGATTATTACTTTATATTTTGATTATTATTTTACATATTACCTTGTTATTTTTAGATTTATTATCGCTCTCTTCATTATTTTATATTGAGTTTAATGCCTTGAAAATTTTAAAGTAAAAATATCACGTGCTATATTAGAACATTAAACGAGAATAGAGTAGAGGGTATTAATGCATTGTAGATCATCTTGATCAAGATCAATTATCGTTGATCATCACATGACATCGTAGAATTATTGTCTCTAAATGTCGTAGAAGATATCAAGTATAGTTCGCGAAAGCAATTGTAACAACGTTGTAATAAATGTTAGGTAAATATTACATCGTTCATTTTATACAGAAATATATAATAATTTGATAAAAAAATAAATTACACTGAATGTGAATACACGAAAATAAATTCATGTATTTTTGTTAGACAATGAAACTCGTGAAACATCAGAAGAAGAGAAATTATTTTAATTATGAGAGTAATAGAATGTCATAAATAAATTGGATCCACTTAATGTTAATTTGCGTAGAAATAATATACGTTTACTTTCAATTCGTCTTTTAATAACGTTGTTAATTGCAAATTAATTTTTTGCTTATTTTTATTACATATATAAACTAGAAAAAACACTTTTAATTAAAAACATGGACTATCCGTAGTAAATTAAATTCCCTTTCAGCCGTAATTTCTCTGTTTCTCTTCTCATTCCATCGTTATTATAAAACATATTTCATGCTACAAATAAGAAGCAAAATTCTTTCGTTTTATCAAAATTGCTCATCATTAACAATATTACCGAAAAATGAAATAGTAATAGTAAAACTAAACTTCAGAAAATAACTTTGTAACAATTAGTCTAAAAGATAATCAAGTTAATAACTGAAAATAACCAAAATTATTTTCTAAAAAATTAATTATTGTCTGAAACAACAACTAATCTATATTCGCTAGTTAAAAATATTTGTCAACGCGTAATGAATCGTAAAGGAAATCGACAACAAATCAGACTAACGACACTATAAACGAATCAGGAATAGTTCGTCAGAGAGTCAACAACGGGTTAATAATACCATATACAATAAGTACTAAACATCTTCTCCCTTTATGCAGGTCATCAAGAGACACAGTCACGCCAGTTTTCTACGGTTAAATTCTCACATCTATGCAATATTTAATAGTTCTAATTTATTGTATCTAGATCCTTAATTATCTTTTCGAGATAATACGGGACATCGTAATCTTAGTAAACGTTGTCCCTAGATATGAAAGTTTTAGATATGAAAAAATGTACAACCACATAATGTTACTTCGCATCGTTGCATGCAAGTCTAATGAAACGATACATCAGGCTAACTAAAACTAGAACTTACAAAAATATAGGAATCAGTTAGAACTTTGAACGAAAAATTACTATTTTTATATTAATACCATACAGTGACAAATGCTTTTATATAACTATATTTTAATCGAGCTTATTAACAACGAATGACATTTTAGAAAGTAGTGTTCATAAATAATTTCTACGATAAAACGGTATTTTCGATTTCTCGCATCTTTCCACATTCTTTAATTAACATACTAAAATCTCAGTTGAAACTAAAATCTCATACCAAATATATGTGTATAAATCATATAAACCAGACATTAGAAACCTCACGGGAGAACAAGAAAAGACGAAGTGGAAAGGAAAAACAGGAACGCCTTCTCGGGGTTTCGGAAGAACGCGAGAACGAAGCGGTAAAAATTCGTCGTTTTTTATTTGCCCGGTTACCCGAAACGCTCAACAACATTAGAGAGAACGCGTTTCAGCGTGGCGGGGTCGAGCGAGCGGCGTTCCTTTGCTTCTTTTTCAGCGTCGCGTTCGTGAAAATTCGTCTCGTGCGATGACACCGCGGAACACCAATTATAACTTCGCGTCGTTTCGCGACCGACGTCGATTTAATGAAGACACCACGTCGCGTAAACAACGTTTCAACCGGCAGAAACGAACTTGCCAATTAACCGCCGGTAAAATTGCGTTTTCCTGAACGTTGCTGCCGCGTCCAAAAACCGCTGATCCAAACTCTGTACCAGGTTCCCGGCCTGTATCCACGAACGAAATGCGGAATTTGGCTGCTCTGGAACCTTAACCCGAACGCGTTACGATCCAAAAGATGCCGCCCCTTTTCGATCAAACAAGAACGGCTTAATTTTCAACACAGTTGTCAGACAGTGTGCATCTGATCAGAATTATTTCTTTCTTTCTCAAATAACAGGCCTTAGATGTCGTCGCTGTTCCCAGCTCCAGATAACGCGCAACACACACAGTGTCACTCGGTACCGTTGCACGCGAACGCAACACTTACGTAGCTCCTGTAGGACGCCATGACTCGAGCAGCCTCCCCCCCTCGATCGAGCGAAAGCGAAAGGACTCGAAGGGTGAGACTCCCTGGTCGCTCGAGGCGGATTCACCGATCACCATCGACCACCGTACACCATCGACGACACTGAAACAACCAGCACCACCACCAGCACCTACACCAAGCACCAGGCACCACCACCACCCGCAGCGTGAGTGCACCACGCTCACCGTGACACGCAGCTCGAGCCGAAAAGACAAGAGGGAGGACGAAGAGGAGCCAAGAAGAGGAAGAAACCGAAGAACTGGAGGTACGACAGATAGAGAAGAACGATGCGTGCGAGAACGGGGACAGATAGAGCGCGAAAGATAGAGAAGCAGACAGAGCGAGAGGCAGAGGAAGATGGAGAAAGAATGAACGGAGGAACGCGGGGTGAGAAGAGGCGAGCGAGGCGAAACCGAAAGACGTGGAGAACCGATCGAACGACGAACGTACCGTTCGACGAACCGTCGTCCCCGACGGCACGTTCGGAGATAAGAGAAGAAAGAGGAGAACGGTACGGAGGCGCTTCGTTTCGGACGAAGCTCGGACCCTGAAGAAGAGCCGGCGACCCGCGAGGCACGCCGCCGTTCCCTCTCTTTCTCCGACTTCTCGTCTCTTCCCGAGACTACGTTACACGCTCCTCTTTCGATCGTGCTTTTCCCTCTTTCTCCGATCAACGGGTACGCACCGTCTCGCGTCTCGCCCTACCCTTTGCGTACGCGTATCGGCTCCTCTCGTTCATTCGCTTCGTTCAGTCGAGCCCTATTTTAAGAATAGCTTCACGTCCTCTCGCTGTTCGGCCGCGTCCGTTCCTCCACGCTTCCGTGCCCGGCCAAAGAGATCGTCGCGAACGTCGATTCGTTTTTTCTTTTTTGTCTCAAAGGGAACGGAGTGTTTAGAAAGCGTTGCCTATTGTTACCTTGATGACGACTCAATGATTGACGATGGGGTCGTTCAGGTTCGTTGTATCGAAATGGGTGAATATTCAATGGTACGCACATTGTTTGACTGAACTGAACGCCGGCAGATTTTATCCCAGTAGTTGGTATAGTCCAATTTTCAACTCTCGGAGTCTTAAGTAACTAATAGAATACGGATGTCTATGCAATTTTATGTTTTAAGAAATAGAACCTACGAAAATATATATATTATATTATATTTCTATACATCGTATGAATTTTGTCGACTCTCTCTTAAATTTTCCAAAAATACATAAACATTCGTAGTAAATATATGAATGTCAAATATATATAAAATGTTGGACTTTAGACTTTTGAGTTTAAGCCTGTAAAGAGATGCAAGTTTAATTAATAAAATCAAAAGGAAAAATGCAACTGTGAAAATTCCAGAACACTGACCAACATACATTTCCACCATTTGATATTATGGTACTTTCTACGTTCATTTCTGAGATGCACAATCTCATTTATTCTCAATTTTCTCGAAAATTTTCATCCATTATGTAGCACAAGGAAACACGGTACTATATTTGTAATTTGTCTAACAACCATTTCGCAAAGTTGCAAAGCAACAAGGAAACCCATTCTCGAACTTATGAAAGAAACATCTCACGCGACATCGTCGCGATTGATTTTGAATGCGGAATTTTACAACGAACAAACAAGGTTGGACCGCGGCGAACCAGTGACTCGCGAATCGATCTTTGTTAGTGATATCCTATCTGACGTCGAATCGGACGAAGGGGGGCTATTATCGAGTTAACTCAAACGAACGGCCGACTACCAAGTCAAATATGGAGTTCACCTTCTAGTTTTCAATACAATTCCTCCCTTCCCGTACTTCCATTCCTTCTCTGTAACTCCGTTCGAAAGTATCGGCGGAAATCGTGCTTTGACAGAGTGTTTCGAGAAAGGATGATGGAAGGTAAGAGACTTACTCCGCAGAGAAGAATGTCTTACGATGCTGGACGACGAAAGAATTATTCCGCGAAAGAATATTTTGAAAGGAATCGGTTCCTTGTAAGCACTTTGTACAAACCGAGTCGAGAGTTCTCGTTGAAAGGATTTCGAAGAGGGAAGGAATTATTCTTCCAAGGTATCGGAGATGTTCGAAAGCGATTACACTTTTAATAAGTTCGCGATGGTAAAGGGATCGCTCGCAGTATTGGGCGCGACACAATACGTCGAGGGAAAAATCGTGGAACGCAAAACGATAATGTAATATCTAATAATAACATTGTTGTAACGTAACGTTATCTGATAATCGATCGAAATGTAGAGTTATATATCGGAAATGGAATTCATACATGTAATGTACTCTAATCAAGCTAATTCATTTTGTAAGTGTTAAAAAAGGAGAATCCTAGCTCGGAAATATATATATCGTACTATAACATTAATACCACTAAAAATAGTATTATATTTCAGCCAGTGTTCTATTCTATATATTTCTGCATTTTATGCATCGCTAACAAATTGCATACATTTAATCCTTAAATTTAACATAATTATATAAATTATTTGTTACCGGGCATCTACATTCCAGCTACAATAGTCCAAGAGTTAAGTAAACTAAAATCGAAACAGCAAGGAATTCAATTCCATCCAGCGAATTTCACGTGTTATCCAAAGACAATCAACCCGCTAGTACAAAGATCTCTGCTCATCATCCGCCGAAGCGTGAACCGCCAAGTTTCCCTATCGACCACATTCCCCTGCGATAACGAAAGCTGCGTTAACCAGTAGCGTGCCCGTGTAACCGTGTAATATTCCACGAGCGGTTCAGACAGTGTGTGTGTGTGTGTGTAAGAGAGAGAGAGAGAGAGAGAGAGAGAGAGAGAGAGAGGAACGGATACAGCGATGCCGGAATTCTCTGAAGGATTTCGCGGAGGAATCCGGCGGACGGCGGAGACAAACTGCTGGCAAAACGGGCGTCTTTGTCCAGGAAACGAGAACAACGCTGGTACGGCTGGCGTTGTTCTCCTTGTCGGCGACTGTCGGATCCTGCAGGGCCTTGTCTCTTTGTAGTCCTCGCGGAACTGCTCCTCCTTCGAAACGGAAAATCTACAGGAATCGGCTGGTGTATCCTCGCGGAACCACGGAGCCACGGATCGGCCAGGAATAAACTGGGATCGGACGAAATAAAGACGGCGGAACGGCAGGAAGTCGGGCGAATTAAAGCGCCGAGAATTGTTTTACTCGGAGACGAAGGACGTTTCCTTCTTGTCGAGTATCAGAACGAAGTCTGGTCCCTAGTCTCCATGGCGGGCCAGGCAGAGCCTCTCCCTGGATTTCGAAAGCTAATTACAGTTGGAGTTGGAGGGTTACTCGAAAACAGAACCGGTGACCCGATGTGGCTAGAGAGCGGAACCACGCCACTCGAGGAAGAGGGAACGATCTCGTGCATCGAGATCATTATTAGCCGGCGCATAATGCGAGTTGATTAAAGTCTGAAGGGGTAGCGATTATTAAAGTGGCGTTGATAACGAGGCACCTGGCCTTGTCTTGAGGAAATCTCGTCGTCTAGTTTGTTGAATTATTCCCGAGGATTTTAATTGCCCCGGTGTATATCAACTGTCCGTGGGACCGACCGACAGATTTGCCTAATTGACGTCTTTCTCCTTCGAGGATGAGCTGATTTGATAACGTCATTGTTATTGTTGCCACTGCTGTTGTTTTCGGTATTATTGTTATTACGTTGTCTCGAGGATGCTCGAACAAGGGAGCAGAGACGAAGTACGCATTGGAATTAAATTAAGAGGATCGTTGGTTCGAAACGAAAAAGTACTTGACCGTGTTCCAAGTTGGACTCTCGGACGATACATTAAATTTAATTATCAACATCATATCGTTTGTCGTGTGTACTATGTTTTGAAGAACTACAATGTATTTATATGAGAACATTTAATACATTATTATATAATTGTACAATACGTTTTGAACGATAGGGAAATGATGCAATAAATCGAGTCATCCCCAGTTTGAAATTTCAAATCAAAACGCTAAACTAGGTTTCATTTGAAAATGTAATCTTATGTCTGCTAAAAAATTTATGAAAAATTCCAACTTATCTGCATGGACTAGATTAAGGCTACTGTAGATAGAGTAGACTTGCCTACATCTACTTATACGTGAAGTAAAATAGATGAAGCCTCTTCGCGAAACTGATTTCGTGCTGCCAACTTTCGACACAGGCTAGAACGAGCCAAAACCATCGAACTCGCTGTGGTAAACGGTAATCAACTCGTTCAGTAGCCGAGAAACAAGGACCGCCCGCAAAGTTATCGGTCGAGGCTTCTATCAGGGCTTCCAGGAGCTTAAATTCATAACTCTCGGCAATGGTGGCGCCACAAGAGAGCTTTCGATGACTTTCTAAACGAAAGTTCTCTAAACGATTTACTTGTTTCCCTTTCAATTTCTTATTTACATATCCTATTTACGCATACGGTGGCTATGAATATCTCGACTCGAATAATAATCGATAAACCAATGCACACGTTTCTTCCTTTCAACGTCAAGCTTTCCTTACGATTCATCCTCAAATTCAGCTCACAGATCGAATCTAAATCGATGAGTGTCAAATCTTCCGGTGACACTGAGAATGAACCGCGTCCGTCGCAGATCGATCTTCAATCAGGCGGCCGAAATCACGGGAAACAGAGGCTTCTTGCACTCTTTACGCGAATCCACCTAGAAATATTTTCGTTCCCGATATAGAAACACTGGCGTATAAATACGCAGTGAACAGGCAATAAAAATATCAGCGAACAGCCACTTGGGAAGAGGCGAGCGAGAACTCGATCAACGTGTTCGCGGATGGGGTAACACTTACGATGATGGCCCTTTGTCATCGTCAATGGCATTGACACTACTGACAGTCGTGCAGAAACGAGCGAGGGAACCCGATTGGATTTGGTGAAAGTAGAGAACGCTTGTGTCGCAATATGAAAATCGTGCCGGTCGAATGTTATTAAATGAGTAAGTAAAAAGAAGATCAGATTATATACTTTATATATAAAAAATTGGTTTATATATAAAAATGTTTATTGTTTAAATGGATCAGAATCAATCTGTTTATATTGTTGGACTGGTTATTTAAAACAAATTTCTGAAATTAATTGTGTAACCTTGAGTATATAATATGGATTACTATATAGCGACAAGGAGAACTTCATATCATACGATATAAATTTCTGATCTTGCATTTTATTTCTTAGAATCAGATCATCGGATTGTTATTTAAAATCGGAATGAACATGAATAACAAAGGTATTAATAAATCAACTCAATATTACAANGATTACTATATAATATGGATACTATATGGATTACTATATAGCTTCATATCATACGATATAAATTTCTGATCTTGCATTTTATTTCTTAGAATCAGATCATCGGATTGTTATTTAAAATCGGAATGAACATGAATAACAAAGGTATTAATAAATCAACTCAATATTACAAAAATTGATTTTATTCTCAAATTGAAAGTACCATTTNAAAATTGATTTTATTCTCAAATTGAAAGTACCATTTATGAAGAAAAGCTATAAATGCATACTATACATTACACATACATATATACATTTATTTGGATGAAATAAAGGAACATAGGAACATACTAAATGAAAAATACCTAACTCCATGAGAAACCAAATTAAATATTAATTAAAAAACAAAACGATGAATGTATGACATTAAACACAAAAGGAAATGACACCAATAGAAATAATAATACTAATAGATATGCTAATAAATAGATATACTAATAAATAGATATACTGTAATTAATTAAAAAAAAACAATGAAAATGATGGAACAAGTGTAACACATTGAAGAAAAAATATACAAATGAAAAACGAGGAAGCGTTACAGGAGAGGAGTTTAACGCGCGACCGAGGAGNGGAAATGACACCAATAGAAATAATAATACTAATAGATATGCTAATAAATAGATATACTAATAAATAGATATACTGTAATTAATTAAAAAAAAACAATGAAAATGATGGAACAAGTGTAACACATTGAAGAAAAAATATACAAATGAAAAACGAGGAAGCGTTACAGGAGAGGAGTTTAACGCGCGACCGAGGAGGGATTGATATTTCATACGTTCTAGCCCACTTTCCCATTGGATACAAGTGTATAACGTTCGGACAAGAATAGAGCAAGTTAGTCATTCCGAGTTTCTCCTGGTAATGCCAAAAACCATCGGCCAAAAGTTTTTCCCGGCGATCTTGAACGATGAGTCAAAGTTTCTTCTTTTATCATGGGGCGGGAATCGCGTCGCGTTTTAATGTTTACAGTATTTATCGCTTACCTATTACGCGCTTCATATTTTCAGAGTCTGATTCTCTCTTTATATGGACGGTGAAGGGACGATGCTGCCAAAAAACGAATTCCACGTGATATGCGTCACTTTCTACAAATATTTCTCCCATAGAACACTCGTGCTTCGACAATTTTTCAAAAGTTACTAGTAGCCTACTGTCAAAAATACATTTTTATTTCCCAAGTGGTATCATGGGTTGAATCATGGGTATCCAACCCATGATAGAGATTTAGATAAATAACCAAAATTCAGATTGTTTTCATTTTATATTTTGTATTTTACATAAGAGAGATTAGCAATAAAATTCAATCATATTAAAAGTTTCAAAATTAAGCAATTTAATCCTAAATCGTTATGGTTCCCGATAATCTAATGACTTGAAAATTAACGATGCTTCTGACTGTTTTGATATTTTTAAATAGAATAAGGATATAATTTTATTGTACTAAAAATATGACGATCACTTTTGGCACAAGTCACACTCGGAAATATCAGGATGATTCACTAGAAATATGAAGTGAATATTAGATTTATGTATAATTGAATCTTTTACTAAACAGGCAGACCAAATTCAATTTTCAATCGTGTGTTAAGAATGATTATTCCCTTGATAATATTGATGATATTCATTTCTTCAATCGTGAAAATTCAACTGGTGAACATAAACAAAACTTTCTAACATCCACAAAAAGAACAAACCACGATTGTTATAATCTACTTTCCTAGTTACATCGATACAAATCAGCAATTCCAATTTTATCGAACTCAAACTCGGAGGAATCATTTCGTATGCGTTACCCTGATATATTACAACTCACGTGAGTATCATGTACCAGAAAGGACAATATTGTAAATTTGTCGTAAAATGGAAATATGAAAGGCGACACACACAGGCCGGTATCGTCTACTCGAATTCACTGCCGTGCTACTTTCTGATCGGTTATTTTAAACGATCCGAATTCTGTTCGGGACGGACGCTTCGCATCCGAAGAGGAGCTAGTACGATTCGATTTATCGTTCGTTGAAAACTTACTTCACCTGTACACTGTGGATACGTCGGATATGTTTCAGAAGCTATTTGTTTTGTTAATTAATTTCCGGCAGTTTACACGCGCGCGTAACATAGATCAGAAAGGTATTTATCGTTCGTTGAAAACTTACTTCACCTGTACACTGTGGATACGTCGGATATGTTTCAGAAGCTATTTGTTTTGTTAATTAATTTCCGGCAGTTTACACGCGCGCGTAACATAGATCAGAAAGGCGATTCTTATTTAGATCTTTCGAATCAGGCCAGATCCCATTGTTTATGGATCGTAACGTATTTTCGGAAATGGTATTGTGCTCGAAACGGAACGACTTAATGATCGTTGGCGACCTGAATACCGTGCGTCGATATCACGTAAATCACGTTAACATTTGAAATCGATCCATTCTTGAAAGAAATTATTTCGGCAGGTAATTCAGAGTTACGTATAACGAGCGAAGCATATAGAATAATTTTGATATAAAATTTCTTCTATTTATTCTTGTATTATGAAAAATAATCAACCACGAATGCGTCATTTCATTAATTTGAATTTTAATAAGAC
>NIPQ01092841.1:6629-71880 GCA_002806875.1 Lepidotrigona ventralis hoosana
GGATTTTTGTGCAAATTTATATTTCCTTTTTGTAAATAGTTGGAAAAGTGGGACAGACTAGTGTTAAATATTATAGTAAGTAGTTTCTTACATTACATTTTGGTATATAACAGAAAATATATAAAAAATGTACGAAAATAGAATGTCTGATATAATTATGAAATATAAATAAAAATATAGAACATAAAATAAATAAGTAAATAAATGCTGCGCTATAGTATTATTATATTATTGTAACATTATTCATAGTATTGTTATATACTAGTATCATTATATAATAATCATATAAAGTATATATAATATAAATAATGTATAAGGTGGGCCAAAAATCGTTTCCTACTGAAACAAATCCGTAATCTTAAATTTAAATTAAAACTAATGAAATTAGATTTTCCTTATATATTTTGATGTTCTATTAAAAAAGATAGGGAAGAAATCCACAATGTATAATAACAACACAATATCATAATTATTGTCAATAAAAAATAGTTTGATTTATCAGGCACGTTTAAATATTCTTTGTTATTTTTTTTTTTTTTTAGATTGGGATAAATTTTAATAAAAATTACTCGATACCGAAGGAACCATAACATATTAATTTGCGTGCAAAATTTCAGAAATCGACAAAAAAAATTAACTTATCATACTTTTCGTTTCTGTTTGTGATTTCATATCTGTTGAGGATAATGAAAGTTTTCAGTAAAGAAACAAGAAACGGAGAACAAAAGAGCATAAGAACGCATCAGTGACACAATGACAACACGTTAAGTATCATAACAAATCATTACATACACGATAGATAATAAATGTTTAATTGGGATATTAAGTCGAATGACTTTGACTTTTCATTTTTCGTTCTTCACGCAAATGATAGGTTGATGAAAGTTATTAGTGATGTAGGTCAATGTTTCACGAAACTCTGTCAATCATGCTTCACCAATTTTCAATTTCTCTTCTTTCTATTTTCTTTTAGTTTAGTTGTTTAAACAAATGTAATTTTGTATGTTATATATTTATCATGTATTGAGAATATTTTTGTAGCAAGAAAAAATAGAATTGAAGAAAAAAAACTTTTCTTTATTATTTGAAAAAGTGAAATTTTGTTATGAAAATGCTGGCGAATACTTAAATATATACATAATCATATTGTTATGTTTATTTGTAATTCAATTGCATTACTTTTGTCTATATTTTATATTTATTTATAAATTACATAAATATCATCATATTTATTATAATATTTATTTCACATTGGAGTAAAGAATAAAGCTACTGTTGTTCATATTATTATAATACAATATTGAAAAATATTTGATTAAATAAATGTCCAGGATACTAATGGTCTAATAAGATATAAATAGCAAATAATACTATAATAAACAGTCTAATAAGATACTGAATAATGGCAGGATAATGAGAGACAATACAATTCAGTTGTGTGTAGATATTAATTAGAAATATTATTCCCACAGCAAATAGCCCTGAAACCCAATTCCGAGATGCGAGAATTATGGTCACATTTCCCTCTTCCATTGGACTTCAAAATTTATCTGTTCAACGTGACGAATCCAATGGAAATTACCGCAGGAGAGAAACCAATTGTCGAGGAAGTGGGACCATTCTTTTACGAGTAAGTGTTTCTAAAATCAAACAAACCAGATGAAGCACAAAAGCTTGTTACCATGAATGATTATTTCATAATGATTAATAAACTAAATTCTGAACTTTGACACATACAAATAGTCCTGCATTAAAAAGAAATTAATTAAGAAATCATTATAATAAATACTATTACACTATTATTATATTATTATATACATTATTATATATTTTATTATTGTTATTATATTTATTATATACATTATTATATTATTATATATATTATTATTATTACACTATTATTATATTATACACTATAATATACACTATAATATTATACTATATAATATTATACTATATAATATTATACACTATAATATTATATAGTATAATATTATACACTATAATATTATATAGTATAATATTATACACTATAATATTACACTATTATTATACTATTATTATATGTATATATTAATATAAAAATGTTTCATGTAACACATATACATATAAAATATATTATACACTATAATATACACTATTATATAATATTACACTATTATTATATGTATATATTAATATAAAAATGTTTCATGTAACACACATACATATAAAATTTCCAATAAGTTTTTCAAACAGACTGATGTGTTTAATAATATAGGAACTGTTTCTATTCTGCAGCGAATACAAACACAAGGAAAATCTGGTTGATCGAGAAGAAGACGACAGCGTGGAGTATAACTTGAAAAACGTATGGCACTTCAATCCGTCGTTAAGCAGCCCGTTAACAGGCGAGGAAGAGCTGGTTGTTCCTCACTTCCTTATCCTCAGCATGATCAAACTCACTCTTGAGCAGCAGCCAGGAGCGATAGGAATTTTGAGTAAGCGATCGACAATTTTTTTATTTAATTAGTTTCACATCGTTGAAGGACTCGCATGATTTATCTGGATTTGGAGCGAGGAAGGAATAATTTTCAAAGAAGGAAAATAAAAATGAAAATTCTTTTCACTTCACTTCAAAATTTGCCCAACTTGTTTTAATATTATAAAGCACTATGATCTTTGGCAGACGCACTACTATAACCAGTAAATAAATATGTAGAATTCTGAGAAACTGAATCCTGACACTTATGAGGAATCTCACCGCCTTTTGCATTAGTATATTCGTTCGTTTCGATCCAAAAGTAAAGGTCGGCTTGGCCTTAGCTAGGAATACCTGAGAGTGAAACGGTGGATTTTAAATGAAAGGGGGTCGAGAGAAAGAGAGAGGGAGAGAGGGAGAGAGGGAGGAAGAAGGTTTTACTTATGGCTAATAATAAGTTACTTACCCTCGCCTTGAACGAGCGAGGATCAATCGATTTGCGTAACGCCTCGTTTAAGCCCATCACACGTTTCCGTTTCCTTATTCATAGGATTCCTCCAGGTGTCTTTCGCGCGAATCAATTCCATGTAGTTCCTTACATAGACGTAGAAAGCTAGAAAGAATTCACACAGTTTATCGCGTTACATAATTATATTAATTATTTCATTTAATCACGTTAATTATTCCGCGGGACAATAATTAAATTGAATTAAATGGAATATTGTATCTTTAAATTCTTTAGATCATAAGTTATGAGATCTCTTCAGATTGTAAATATATCATTCGAATTTACACTGAGAAAACATCTCCGAAATATCTTAAATTTTCCTGTTAGACTTTCTTTCAAAATATTTACCAATTGATTTCTAAACCTTTACTTATTTAAATTATCTTTAAACATAACATGAACAACTTGTGGTATTATTTCAAACCTTTCCCTTCGGTCTTACTTGGATATTTCAGCGTTTTATTCATTTTGTCTGAATCTATTACTTTCCTTGATTGAAGTTTCATGTTTTATAATTTTCGGCTTTATACTGCAGCCATAGGAAATTCTTTTTAACAATTTAATGTATTAAATTTATATTTAATAATTACAATTATATATATATATATAATATAATTAAGACAGTTGCAATATAACAATAATTCTAATATAGCACAATATAATATAATTATAATTGAAGTATAATTATTTAGTAATAATTTAGTATAATTATTTAGTAATTTATAATTGAAGTAAAATTTATATTCAATAATTACAGTTTTATATATATATATATATATATATATATATAATATAATTAAGACAGTTGAAATATAATAATTCTAATATAGCACAATATAATATAATTATAATTGAAGTATAATTATTTAGTATTAATATATTTTAAATATTTAGTAATTTATAATTGAAGTAAAANTATATATATATATATATATATATATATATATATATAATATAATTAAGACAGTTGCAATATAACAATAATTCTAATATAGCATAATATAGTATAATAATTATTCAATCATAATTCATTAGCTATTATAAAATTCTGACCAACATTAAAATTCACAGATAAGGCTATAGATAATCTCTTCCACAAACCTAGTTCCGTCTTCGTAAGGGCGAAAGCAAGAGAAATACTCTTCGATGGTTTACTCGTCGACTGCACTGGGAGAGATTTCGCCTCGACTGCAATTTGCACCGCACTGAAGGAAAAGGAGGACGCTTTGATGCCTGGTGAACAACCTGGACAATATTTGTTCTCCGTTTTTGGCCCTGTACGTACATATATTTACACGCCTGTCTGTTCTTATTCGTATATTAATAATAATACAAATAAAAATTAACACTTGAGCTTGGAGATATGAAAGAATTTCATTATACATTGACAAAAGCTGTTCGTTTTTAGAGAGGGACCTATTACAATAATAATTCTTTCACAATTGATGAGGTTTTAAATCTTCACTTTTTTTTTTTAAGTGAAATCACATTTTTCTTTTTATTTATTAATCGATGCAATTTAACATTCTCTATAAAAAAAAAGGCATCAAATATAGTAGATATTTTAATTTCTACTATATTTTAGAAAACCTGTTCTATTTACGTTGTGTATATTATAGACTATATTAAAATTACATTTATATAATTACATGTGTACATAATATATTATACATTATATTACACATTCATAAGTTGAATTATACTCCTCCATATATATTCAGGTTAATTTAATCATTTGTGATTTTTATTTATTTATTTATAAGTTTAATTCTAATGTCTCAGAAAAATGGCACCATTCTTCCCGACCGTATACGAGTGTTACGGGGGATAAAGAATTACAAAGACGTGGGGAAAGTGGTCGAACTGAACGGACAGAAAATGTTGGATCTTTGGGCCGGTGATGAATGCAACACGTTCAATGGCACGGATTCAACCATTTTCGCGCCATTGCTCACGGAAGAGGACGATATCGTGTCGTTCTCGCCGGATATTTGCAGAAGCTTGGGTGCACGGTTTTCTCACAAGTCCAAAGTGAAAGGTGAAACGCTGTTAAGGAAAATCATAGCGTACAATTATAAATAACAAGAATACGTTACAAGGGCTGTTTTTTCTTTTTCTATTTTCGTTCACCGCGAAATAACTTCAGTCTTATTTGGTAGCAACAAATACTACGATTCACGATTTCTTCTTGCAACAAATCATTGTCCCAGTCGTGTTCAAGCTCGTGATTGTTTCTTCAATTTTTCTTCCTTGCATATTATTATGAGAAATTGAGACGAATACGTTCCAATACATGTATAATGTGTTGATGATCAAATGATCCTTTAATTCTTACTGTTTTTATTACTATTCTGCTTTACAATATATAATAGTAAATGTATAATAAAATATATAATACAGTCTACTGTATTATAATATAATATAATTTACTATATAAGATAATATAGTTTACTATACTATATCTTAGTATACTAATTATATAATATAAGTAGTATTATATATATATAATTAGTATCATAATTATATAATTATACTAATTACATTATCTTATTATATTTAATACTATATTATATAATTATTATACTATGATATTATACTATATTACACTATACTATGTGTAGTTTACTATATATAATATAATATACTATAATTTACTATATAAATATAATAAAATAATGTACATATTACAGTATAATAATATTGTCCTAGCTGTTATTATATTTGTGTTATTTTCAATTTATTTCACACAGGCGTCAACACGTATCACTATACAGCTGATTTGGGCGACATGAGTACGAATCCTATGGAAAAGTGTTTCTGCCCCACGCCAGACACTTGTTTGACGAAAAATCTTTTCGATTTGTCTAAATGTGTAGGTGCACCCTTTGTTGCTTCTCTGCCACATTTACTTGGATCAGAAGAGAAATACTTGAAAATGGTTGACGGACTTCATCCAAACGATGCAAGTAACTTTGCTATCTTGAATAACAACTTGATAATCTGTCATTGTAAATACGTGCAGAATATCAAAAACATTCAGGAAATATTTAGAAACAAATTTCTATTCTGACTCTATCTTTTCAAGATAGAGTCAAGTGAATAAAGTGATCTTTATCGAAATATTGAAATGCATAAAAATTCGCAGTTTCATAATAATGTATAATATATAAATATTATATATACATATATTAATATTTATACATATAATATATATTAATATAAAATATTAATATAATTATAATATAATATAAAATAATAGTATATAATGTACAACTTGTAAATATGTAAACGTATTTTCCTTGCAGGAAGAGCACGGACTTCACATGGACTTCGAACCGATGACAGCCACACCTTTACTCGCGCGCAAGAGGCTGCAATTTAACATGTTCCTTCACAAGGTCGAAAAATTCAAGTTGATGAAGAACTTCCCAGAATGTTTGTTCCCTATGTTCTGGATTGAGGAGGGTATATTGCTCTCCGATGAGTTTGTGAAGAAATTGAAAACCGTTTTCAAGACAATAAGCATAGTCGGGTATGTGCCATTTTGTCGTGAAATTCAACCATTCGCAGCTATAAATCGACGATTTACGTTTCGAGTGAAATGTCATTCGTAAATGTAGACTTGGGAACTGATATAGTGAAGAATTAAGTGATTCGATACTTTTCTCGTGTTTTTTTTTTTTCCAACTTTCCTATAATATATTATGCTCGTCCACGAGAAGTCAAATAATAAGAATTGATAATTCGTGAAAGTAAAAAGTGACACACATCTGTCGTCAGTTTTTGTGATTTTCATCTGTCAACTAGCCATTTTCAGTTGAACTTCATCGACACTGAAGTACAATCGAGAATGACAAAAAGCCATTTTTGCCTTTTGACTTGTTCAGGCTATTTGATATTTTGACTAAAGGTTGATATATTATCACACAATCTTTCATCACATCATCAATCGATAAGTAGTTCTCTTGTTTAGAGTAGCTATCACTTGTGGTAATATTANCTAGCCATTTTCAGTTGAACTTCATCGACACTGAAGTACAATCGAGAATGACCAAAAGCCCTTTTGACTTGTTCAGGCTATTTGATATTTTGACTAAAGGTTGATATATTATCACACAATCTTTCATCACATCATCAATCGATAAGTAGTTCTCTTGTTTAGAGTAGCTATCACTTGTGGTAATATTATTAGAAATATGGTGGTACACGTGGCCTGAAGATCAAGTTCAACGTGTACCACCGGTGGTACACATGGCACGGAACGTGTTAAGATGCACAGAAACTATTTGAAATTCAACTGATCGATTGAAAAAATTTTCACAGGTTTATGAAGTGGTTCACGATAATAAGCGGCACTTGCGTGAGCGGAGCAGCCGTCACGATGTTCTTCAAGAACAAGGACAAAGGCTCGATGGACGTGACTAAGGTAACACCACAGACGGAAAGTGGGAAGGATGGTGAGAAGAAATGGAACCAGATGAACATCAGTACGATACAGAGTGCAGCGGTGCCGCCTAATCTCGACGAGAATTAAACCTATCGAGAGTCACTGTTGACTTTGTATGATGACTCTTTAACATGTGCTTGATGAAAGTATTGCGAATGATTGCAAGCGGGAGAATGTTGTTGAACGTCGAGATTTGGAGAAGTCAGAGAATGACGTTGATAATAGGTTCGCGTTTTTCCTGTGTCGTGTTCAGAGAATGATCCTAGTGTTTCATTCGTTTGGAAATTTCTGCTCTTTCTTTTAGAAAAATGGCGGACCGAGCTTGCTTAGATCATTAATTGCAAAGGTTTAATTACATATAAAACTTTTAGCATCGTTGTACGTGTTATAGAATAACTTATTTTTAATAATAGAAATAATTCTATTTTTAATAATAAATAGAAATAATTCTATTTTTATTTTTATTTAATAATAAATAGAATCCAAATGGCCACGAGTGGTTAATTTGATGTGTAATGAAAATTTCAGATTATTCGAAAGAAGATTTAGATTTTTAAAACTTTTTCATGATTATTCATTTAATTTCTAATTGATTATTCGCTTGATTCCAAATATTTTGTCTCTTCTATGAGTATGAATTGATAATTCGTAGGGGAATTGGTGAAGCTTGGATCATGCTTTAAACAAGATTTATATTTACGTAAGACTATCAATCGCTTATATTTTCTCAATTACCTCAGGAGAATGTTACGAGTACAGTATTACTCGACGACTAATAGGAAAATTTGAAAAGAAACTTGATTTCATTTTAAGATTTTTTAGAAAATTATTATCAATAATTTCGAAGTCAGTTTATTGAAATAAATTCACTGTTCAACAGGTTTATCGTTTTCTTTTCTTATCAATTATGAGTTTAATGTTCCATCAATTGCAACATTGAATTTTATTACTTCGATTAAATTCTACTATCATTTTAATTAATTATTTCTCCCACCTCCCACCTGCAACCTTTCATTGAATTGCAATTTCATGACATTGGGATTTCGTATGAATGTATTTTTATTACAGTATATTATTTACTAATTCTAGTAAAGTGCACTTGTATCCATGTATGGCGTAAATTTCGCCGGGAATTTTGAGTACTTTTTATCTATTTTAAGGAGACAACGAAAGTTTTAAAACGGAGCGCGTTTGTTCATTTGAAATATGTAAATCTCAGAGTAGCTCAATCTGGTTGCACAGACTACTAATTGTAAGATAAAATGTAAGTCACGAAATAACAGATTAATGAATGACTTTGTTACATCGTCATACCGTAATAAAACGATAACATTGTCAACTGGAAATGTTATTTATCTTAATAAAATATGATTTTATATATATATATATATATATATATATATATATATATATATATATATATATATTTTGATTTCGTTGATTAATGAAATTGATGATTAGATTAATTAAATTGTCAATCGTTCACTTATAATTGTAAATTATATTAATTTCATTCCTTAACAATTAACAGCGCGAAAAACAGCTGTGTTAGATTAGTATGAAAAGGTTAGTGTAAAATTCATTTATTACGTATATTTCAATGTTTCGAACAAAACAAAATTATATACTGCGTTCATGATGAAGAATCTTTAAGATGAATAGATATTATATTCAAATAAATTGTTATTGTATTTGTAAAAAATTCTTTTATATAGCTATATTTTTAATATTATAATTAATATACAGTAATATATGTTATACATATTATATAATTTTATTATATATTTAATATAATACACATATAATATATAATATAATAAAATATTTTATATATCTTATATATAATATAATAAAATATTTATATATTTTATATATAATATAATAAAATATTTTATATATCTTATTATATATTTGTTACATCTTTTCCCATTAAAAACATTTCTAATTGACAATATTATGTTTCAAATTTGTATTTCTATCTGTCTAAATATAGTCAGCCACAGAAGTTTACATGTGTACATATATCTGACAAATTTCAAATATTTACAACAATTAAATCTTAAATTAATCAAAACTTAATGATCCCTTTATAATGAAATTATTTGTAATTTTTAAATTAAAAAATGCTCTTTAAATATTTGGATAGATGTGTGTAGATTTCTGCGACTGATTGAATATATCACATGTACAAATCGAAAACGCTTATTTATGTGATTATGTATGTTAGCACATTTATCTTTTTATTTTTATTTAAACGTAAAATTTCCATTAATTTTTCTAAAGTATTGTGCTGAGTAAATTTTTACCATTCGTTACCATTATGAAGATAAGATATACACTGTTCGATATGTTACTGTTAATAAACTCATACATTTTCTTATTATTTAATGATATGAAATGGGCATTTTCTACAAGATCTAAATTCGCAGATCTTCATGTTCTATGATTTAGTTTGTTATATTTTTCTCCGATTAAAAAGTTTTCGTCACTTGTATCATATTTCTTTTGGATTCCACTTGAATGTTATGACATTTTACTATAAATTGTAATTTAAACTGAACCCCAGAAATAAATAAATAATATTTTCTAACGAAATATATTTAAATGCCATTCATTTATTCACAAATAAACTTTTGTTACTGAAGCAGAAAAATTAATTTTCATGGTAAAAAATTGCTACAATGTGTGCAGATAGTTGAAATGAAATAAGTTCTCGCTGTTGCTTGCAAGTGAATCGTATCGTTTTATTTAGCACAGAAGTAAACATGCATTGTTTCGTTTTGCTTCCGTGTTATAGCACTAACACAGTGTTGTAAATGCAACTTGTAAAAGTTATGCGATCCGAGCGTGTTCTACAGATAGAACAGAACCCTCATATTTAATACATTCTTCGGCATCTTCGCGTTCGATAATCGTTACACAGTTGAAGCGAAAGAACAACATAGCAAATAGCGAATGGATGAAAACTTGCAATTGTTTTATCGCTTTATTTTTTTTCCATGACTGAATTCACAACGAAAGTCCTTAAAACTTGATGTACGATTTTTTTTTTTTCACCATTTTATTGAACTTAAATTAATCATCGCCTAAAGGACGACATGTTAGAATCTCTTGAGTTCTCTTCATCATTTGACCTTTATGTTGAAAGTTCATCGTGATGGAAGTTTGAATGGATTTTCTTCAAGAGAAGAGAATTTGAACTTTGTTTAACAGTATTGTTCATGTCAAACAATGACAAGTAGCGTGAAAAATATCAGTTATACACGTGGTGATGCAGGAGTGGACGCCTATCGTCCAGTAATCGTTGGACGACCGAGGCTCAAAACTTCTTTCTAACAATAAGTTCTTTCACGTAACTACTTGAAGATCTACGGCACTGAACGAAGAAGCTCGGTAAAGCTCGACGTAATCTCTTCTCGATCGACGTCGTATTCACTAGGCCAATATGAAGGTGTGCGAATAATTTCTCGTTCAACTTTTGTAACAGTGATAATTGATGATATTTAAAATATAAACGATGTGTCGAAAGTTTTATATTAAAAAAATATTAAATATCATAGGATTCAAGGATATTAAAGAATCTGATATTCTCAAAGAATACAAAACAAACAAGAATATTTAAAATACGTATTGTATTAAAAAAAATATTTAAGACAAATATTAAGATATTTTACTAAAATAGATATTAAAATTAATTAATTTTATTAAGATATTTTATTAAAATAGATATTAAAATTAATTAATTTTATTAAGATATTTTATTAAAATAGATATTAAAATTAATTAATTTTATTAAGATATTTTATTAAAATAGATATTAAAATTAATTAATTTTATTAAGATATTTTATTAAAATAGATATTAAAATTAATTAAAATTAAATCAGTAAAATAAATATTAAAAATAGAGAAAATAATCGTAATATTTATTTATGAGAGAGAAAAATAATAATTTCATAAGTTAATCACTATAGAGAAATATTGTGAATAATATACGAATATTTCATACAATTACAATAATTATTCATCATTCGATATCCACGAATCCAACGAAGAGAAAACCAGTTTTTTTTTTCCTTTCCCCTATTATTACTATTATTTCTTCTACTTCTCCATAGTATGATATATTAATCGATCTAAATTCATAATGCTACGAATTCGTAAATTCTTCATTTGCTTCGTTTTGAAGGCCCGAGGAAGTTAACATAACAGTGTCAAACGTGTTATATTTATTGTTCTGGTGTATCTATATATTCCGAGTTATCTTCACTCATACGAATCTGTGTATTGGTGAATTTATGAAGAAAGTGTCTGATTGAAAAAATGGTGATAACAGCGACAACTATGATTGGTTTTAGTACATTACTATGAAGCCGAAGAAATTGGGCATCATCGGTGGCCTCTTCCTCATCTTTGGATTCTGCGTGATCGCGTTCCCTCCGTTCTTCAGATCGCAACTGAAAAAGGTGAGCGCTGAAAAAAATAAAAATGAAAATTTAACAAATTATTTGCAAACGTGTATAAATATTATTGTTCCATTGTGGTGACGTTATAAATTTGTTGCGAACGATGCTAGTGAAAATAAATTCCAAATGAAACAACGTAGAAGTAGTATAGAAGTAGTATATTAATAAACTGTGAAAGTTATGTATATGTGTGTGTGTGTGTGTGTGTGTGTGTGTGTGTACTTAACAGAGTTAATGATTTAAATTCAATAATTTATTTTCTTTATTTTTCTGAATTTATTTTTCTTAAGTCACTGAATTTAATTTGTTTAAGTCAGAAATTTATTACTCGCTTCTTTGAAAATGAAGTTATATTACCCAATTAATGATATATAGTACAACTATGTACTTTATATATATTTAAAGTATTAGATAAAGTATTATATATTAGTATTATATATTTAATATTATATTATATATTTATATATTAAGTATTATATGTTAAAGTATTAGATAAATATTATATATTAAAGTATTAGATAAATGTTATATATTAAGTATTATATATTAAAGTATCACATAAAGTATTAGATAAAGTATTATATATATTTAAAGTATTAGATAAAGATTAAGAATAAATTTACTAAATATATAAGTAACTTTTTAAATTTACTAAATATATAAGTAACTTTCATTTATTAATACTATTTTATTTTTTTATTATTATTATTATTATAGTCAGTACGATTTATATATATAATATATATAATATGTGAAATGTATATTTACACCGAATTTTGAAGTTTCGATATTCTTCGCATGTATAAAGCACAGAAAAAGAAGCAATATTAGAGTTAGAAAATTATCCACAGCGAGTAACACTGAAGCCTAAATCCATGATACGAAAATTCTGGTCACACTTACCATTTCCGTTGGATTTCAAAGTTTATCTGTTCAACGTGACGAATCCAATGGAAATTACCGCAGGAGAGAAACCAATTGTGGAGGAAGTGGGGCCATTCTTTTACGAGTAAGTGTTCCTAAAATCAAACAAACCAGATGAAGCGCAAAAGCTTGTTACCATGAATGATTATTTCATAATGATTAATAAACTAAATTCTGAACTTTGACACATACAAATAGTCGCGCATTAAAAAGAAATTGATTAAGAAATCATTATAACAACAATATAGCAAATAATAATATTATCGTGATATTATTGTAATTATATATATTTATATATATATATATATATATATATATATATATATATATATATATGTAAACACATATTAAATATAATAATATATTTTTCGAAATTTTTTACAAATTTGATCAATGTAATACACAATAGGGTTTCATTATAAAAAATGTAAAAATGTTTCGTATAACGCACACATGTGTAATATATTCACAAAAATTTCCTACAAGTGTTCGAACACTTTCTAGTGAGTAACTACATGTGTAATATGTTTAATAATATAGAAGATACGTCTCTTCTGTAGCGTATATCAACACAAGGTAAATCTGGTTGATCGAGAAGAAGATGACAGTGTGGAGTACAGCACGAGAACTACTTGGTTTTTCAATCCGTCGTTAAGTAGCCCATTAACTGGTGAAGAAGAGCTAGTCATTCCTCATCTTTTTATTATCGGCATGGTCAAGCTTGTCCTCAGTTACGAGCCAAAAGCTGCAGGAATGCTCAGTAATTATTGACACTTATTTCTATATCGTTAAAGAGCTCACAGTGAATAATTTTTTTTTTTGTTCAACAACAATTGAATAAAATACTAAACCATGAAATATCTTTAAAATACTTTGGAATATTATAAAATATCTTCCAAATGTTTAAGTTGAGAAATATTTCTAAAATATTTTAAATATTTTAGATATTTCCAAAAATACTGATTAATTGACTTCTAAATATTCATTTAAATATATAAATGGAAACGTTCACTTTTGGCATCACCTCACGTTGGATATTTCAATTCTACGTTTAATCTATAGTTCTACAATTATTTATTACTTACTTATTAAAATTTTATATATATATATATATATTTACAGACATAAGGAAATGGAAAATTTTATAACAATTTAATATAGTAAAGTCATAGTTTAAAATATAATATATTACAATATATACGTATTATTGTATAATATAATTACAACAGTTGTAATGCAATAATATAATGTAATTACAATTAGAATATAAATCTAATATAATAATAGTTATTTAAATTTATTTTCTATCTAATTATTATTTATGAAGTATCATAGTCGTTGACTTGACTTAACATCAAAATTCACAGATAAAGTTGTGGACATTATGTTCCACAAACCCAGTTCTGTCTTCGTGAGGGTGAAAGTAAGAGAGATTCTCTTCGATGGTTTGCCTATCGACTGCACAGGGAAAGATTTCGGTTCGAAAGTAATTTGCAACGTATTGGAGCAAAGAGATGACGTTTTCCAACGTGCTGGACCTGGACAATATTTGTTCTCTGTTCTTGGTCCTGTACGTACATATACTTACACGCCTGTCTGTTCTTATCCTATATTATACAATATACAACAATAATAAAAATAAAAATTAACACTTGAGTTTGGAGAATTACATTAACAAAAGCTGTTCGTTTGCTGAGGTTTTTTTAAATGAGATCACATTTTCCTTTCTATTTATTAATCGATACAATTTGATATTCTCTATAAAAAAAAAAAAAGGAATTTAATCTTAATTTAAGAAAACCTATTCTATTTACATTGTGTAATATAAACTTTAATATTTTAAATTATATAATATTATAATATATAATATAATGCCATATAAATACATATTATACATTCATACGTACATAAATTAAATTATATTCCTGTTATATATCTTCAGGTTAATTTAATCGCTTGTAACTCTGATGTTTTAGAGAAATGGTACCATTGCTCCTAACCGTATACGAGTACTACGGGGGACGAAGGATTACAAAGACATAGGAAAAGTGATCGAACTGAACGGAGAGAAAAAGTTGAATGTCTGGTCCGGGGATGAATGTAATACGTTCAATGGCACGGATGCGACGATCTTCGCGCCAATTCTCACGGAGAACGAGGATATGGCGACGTTTTTAGCAGAATCTTGTAGAAGCTTCATTATACGTTTTTCTCACAAGAACAAAGTCAAAGGTGGGGCCCTTAAACAATAAGTGAAATCATGATCTGTTTCTTTCATTCTGTGTTCAATATTTTTGCCAAATACAAACAAAAAAAATGTGTCTGATAGCAACAAATACTGTGGTTCACAATTTTCTTTTCGAATTTCCAAATTTATAGTATATTATAATTTAGTATTTTATTTATTATTAATATTGTATTTATAGTTTATTCAATTATTTTTGTTTCACAGGCATCAACACGTACCATTATACAACTGATTTAGGTGACATGAGTACAAATCCTGCGGAAAAGTGTTTCTGTCCTACACCGAAGACTTGTTTGACGAAAAATCTCTTCGATCTGTCTAAATGTATAGGTATTCCAATTATCCTTTCTTTGCCACATTTCCTTGGATCAGATGAAAAGTACTTGAAAAAGGTTGACGGACTTCATCCCAACGAGGCAAGTAACTTTGCTACCTTGAATAACATTGATACAACACAAATAATTCTTCAAATATTGTTCCTCTTGTTTCTGATCTCGTTTGAAATTCTTATTGTCTACGTTTGCCCAATTTTTCATATTCATCTGAGAATATAATTAGAGGATTATTCCATTATTAATCTGTACTCTTATACTTTGAAAATTCTTATTTTCTTGTTCATTTACGAGAAATTTAAAAATAAAAAGATGCATGAAATATTTATAGAATATCAAAAGCAAAGTATTTATCACAATATTTAGAAACAAATTTCTATTTTGACTCTATCTCCTTAGTGATATTTATCGATATATTAAAATGCATAAAAATCTGCAGTTTCATAATAATGTATAAATAATAATATAATGATATGTATATAATAAAATATACATAATAATGTGATATAAATGGTATAAAATAATAATATATAAATTTTGCTTGCAGGAAGACCACGGAATTCATTTGGATTTCGAACCAACGACATGCTTACCTTTAGTCCTGCGCACCAGGACACAGTTCAATATGTTTCTCCAGAAGGTGGCAAAGTTCGAGTTAATGAGAAACTTTCCAAAATGTTTGTTCCCGCTTGTATGGATTGATCAGGGTATAACGATCCCCAACAAGTTTATGGTGATAATAATAATCGCGTTCAAGCTAATGAGCACAATCAGGTATGTGCCATTTCTTCGTGAAACTTTGACCATCCATAGCCGATCTAGATCTACGATTTACGTACTATTTCGAGCGAAATTTCATTCGTAAATATGTTCCAAGCAAATTTTTTTAAACTTTCAACGATTTGACGACCTGAGAACTGATTGCATACAGTAAAGACTTTGTTGGATAATTTAACATTTCTCGCGTTGGCATGAACTTCTCAACTTCCTTATAGTGTGCTTGCACCATGGAAGATTAATAATAAGAATTGATAAATTGTAAAAGTAAAAAGATGTATAATATCTATCGTCAATTGGTCAACGTTATTTATTAATTTGTTGTTTTGTATGGTTGAACTTCGTTAACACTAAAATACACTAGGTAACATTAAAGTACGAGGCACGTTATGTTAATCCGAAAATGAAAGGATGTAATATCGTTAGGAATTATTTGAAATTTAATTACGATATAAAAAATTACGATTTGTCAAACAGGTTTATGAGGTGGTTCATAATAATAAGCGGCACTTGCATGAGCGGAGCAGCCGCCAGGATGTTCTTCAAAGGCAAAGAGGAACGTCCTTTGAATGTAACGGAGGTAACACCGCAATCGGAAACTGAAAAGGATGAAAATGAAGAAGATGAAAACGATGAAACGGGTGAACAGATAAAATGGGCTTACCCGACGAACAAAATCAGTATGATGCGAAATGGGGCGATACCTATTCGCGAATAAAATTTATTTAAAAAAGTCCTTATTGACTTTTTATTTAAATGATTGTAAACGAAAAAGTGTTGTTGAAAGTCACGTGAAATCTTAAATTAATTAACAAATCTTAATAATTAATTAGAACTTGTTGATTCACATTTGAAATCCATTTTTAATAAAATTATTTATAATTTATCATTTTTACTATAGTGAAATTGTTTATAATTTTATAATGTAATAAATAGATCAGTACTTGTGAAGTATTAAAAATCCTTGTAATTCTTTAAATGTTTGAAACTTGATAGATGTATGTAGATTTCTGTGACTGACCGTGTATATTATATGTACAAATTGTAAACATTTTAAACGTTTATTTTTGCGATCATGTTAGCACGTTTATCTTCTTGTAAAAATTTAAATCAATTGAACTAACAAACGAGTTCTCTTTCCCATTAATTCTCCCATAGTATTGAATAAATTTCTAATTTGTTAATTTTTAAGATTGGATATATTAATAAACTTGTACATTCTCTTGACCTCAGTAGGAAAATGGTACAAAAGCGTTTTCTCTAAATAAAAGACAATATAAATTGCATAAATTTGCAAATCTTTCTGCTGTAACATTTAATTTGTCTGTTATTTATTATTTTCTCTAATTAAAATTTTAGTCACGTGTACCATATTTCTTCTGGACTCCTCATTTAATCTCTAATGTCATGACATACTTCAAACTATAATTTAATCTCACAAATAAATAAATAATATTTTCTAACGAAATATATTTAAATACCTTTCATTTATTAAATATTCCAAAAGATTCCGTTTACAGCTTCAGAATCAGTTTTATTGGTAACTTTTCTTACTGAAATAGAAAAATTAATTTTCATGCTAACAATCTTCTCACCCTTAGTACACTGAACGAATAACATCAGATTTATACTAATTTTATATATTTTAAATATATACGTCGTACATGTAGTAACTTAATATTCAAGTCGATTTTGCAATATCAAATTTCACCATTATTTAGTTCATTGCTTCTTGTACAAAAAAAAATTGTACACGCTAAATGAATAAAAAAAAACAATTAATTCAACAACACTATTATAAACGGACATACAACTCAATAATTTATCAAGTTGATGATATCCAAATAAGTATCAATCCTCGAACTCAATTGTATATTCCTTTCTTCATAAATTTTCTTTTATTGAATATTTTAAGTTCATGAGTTATTCTAGTACATCAGTTATGTACAAATAAATCTTCTTCATCTCGTGTAAGTAATTTTCCAATTAATTTGCTAACGTTAGTACGAACTACCGTGTGAATTTTTCCTTGAGATACTTTTGTAAACTTCAAGTACTTAAGTACTAACCTTTCTTCACCCTGGTGACTTTCTGGTTTCATTCTTCACGCCGGAATCATTTTTACAAAGCAGCACGTTCTTATACGCGCTCCGATACTCAGAGCTCATCACCACGTAAACCACTGGATTTATACACGTAGTCAAATAAATTAGTATGTAGCTGGCGATATTCAGACCTCTCCAATCGATAACGTCCTTGAAAGTCTTAGTAATGGTGATCGGTAGGTAGCAAACAAGAAACGACGAGAATATCACCAAAATCATTTTCAACAGCTTCTTGTCCTTGTTACTCATCCTTGGCGGGCCGTCTATATTCGTTAATTTCCTGATGTTTATAAATCTTGATTCTCTGCGACGTATCGTCGGTTTCCTCTTGTTATTCGTCGATCGATCTGGCGTGTTCGATCTCGAGCTGTCGAGCCGATCGCTGCCCGTTGACACCTTCGAGTTCAGCCTTTGCACCCACAGTGCCGACTCGATGATGAACGATGCTCTGCTTGCCATTCTCTCCAATTTATTTCGAGCGTTCGTGGAAGCTTTCTCGCCAGGTTCTTTGATCTTAATTTGATTGTTTGCGAGAACAGTCTCGGCTGCGTCCATATCGTCCACGTACGGTATATCGTCTATTTTTATCTCCAGATTAGGTATCGCTTTGTCACACGTTTCGACGAGTTTCTTGATCGGCAGATCGATTTGGTTCTTCTTACATTTTTGTTCTTGCTTTCTCCTTCGCTGGATATATTCTTCGTCGTCCATTTCTTCCTCGTCGTTTTCTTCTTCGGACTTGGCTGAATTCTGCTCCCACGACAGTTGCTCTGACAACGACTCCTCCATCGCCGACCTTGAAGGTGTACTCGAGCAATGAAGTCGATTTGGAGACGGTACCGTGCGTTTGGAGGTGAAGTTCCCGCAGAGGACACTCGCTGCACAGTTCGAACCCATCGCTGACAGCTCTTCTTCCTGGATCCTGAATGATGTGGATCGTCCCTGTAATTAAAAAAAACAGAGAAAGATCATCTCTTTATTCATCTTCTCTTTATTCATATTCTCTCTTATTTTATATATTTGTTTATGCTAGTCATAAACATTCGTTTAATAATAGTCTATTGAATTATTTAATAATCTATTGAATTAACTTCTAATATATTATGCATATCTGTTATTCCAGTTAATGAAAACATCAATTTTATTTATTCTCTGCACGATATCATAGCGAAATTTATATTATTATTATTTATTATTATTATTATTATTATTATTATTATTATATTTATTATTATTATTATTATTATATTATTTATTATTATTATATCGTAAATCGGATAATGTACATGTTTCATTAATTTTATATTTACATTATGATGACTGTAGCGTCATATAATTTTCAGCACTTAGTGACGGTCAAAGAATGATTTATAATAAAGCTTAAATATACCTGTGTCGGATTACATGGTAAAACTGGAAAATAAAATTAAAAGAATGATAAATAAAACATTTTTAGTTAACTTTCATTCACTCGATATCTTGTCTTTGATTATCTATTCAGAGCTAACTGTCCATGTACCTCCTCTGTACTCCTACTTTCCTAAACGCTATCCCCTTCATTTCTTTGGCTGTTGATTGTTTTCTGTAGCTGTTAAAGTTAAAGGAAGCTAGAGAAAAATAATTTGTTTATTTACGATCTACAACTCTACCGAGTGAAAAACTAATTATCATGGCGGAGAACTGAGCGAGCAGCCTCGGATCTACACCTACCTCGTTGTTAATCACAACAGCGTCCGTACTAGCTGTTATGTTTCGATTTCTACTTTTAGAAGCAGTTCTCCGGACAATGTAAAAAATCCTCGCGTAGCAAACAACGATTGCGACGCAAGGTGTCAAAAAGGCGAAGACGAACAGGAATTCCTTTGGACTACGGCCATTTACATCTGGTAAGATTGAACAGGAACCAATGGCCACGTCCAATCCAAAACGACCCCAGTTTTCAAACCATGTGATGGTGAGCACACCGAAGCCAAATATCCATGTACTCAAAACCATTGGTGCTATGTATTTTGATTTGTACAACCTGAAAAGTAGAAAGAATATTGCTACAATTTTAAATGAAAAAAAAAAGGAATTTTATATTAAACCTTAAGTGAGAATGATGTTTAAAGCTGATTGCAGATGATGTATATTATTATATTATATTATATTTTATTATATTATATTATTATATTATACTATATTATATGATATTATATCATATCATATTATATCATATTATATTATATTATATTATATTAATGATGTATATTATATTATAGTATTATTCATATAATATATACTATAATCTAATTTATATAATTTATATTAATAATAAATCTCATATTGCATATTTTATATATTTAATATAAAAAATACTATATATTATACTGTAATATAATATAATGTATATCATAATATAATTTATAATAAATTAATGAGTTAACTAAAGCTTTACTGTGATTATTTTTTAATTATAATCAATGTTAATTTTTCTCTGATGCACGGAAGAAAATTTCATTCTGCAGAAATACTTCCAAGTCAAATAAATTAATTTACTCACCTAGGATAAAATCGAGGATGCCCTATCATAACGTAACGATTGAATGTAATCGCTAGTATGGTGAAAAGGCTTACTGCTACCAAGCCATATCGTAACAAAGGAAACAGTCGACATAAGTGAGGTCCATGTTTCCACGAACCATGCCAAAAAGTTGACGTAGCAAGCGGAAGGTTGAAACAGCAGAACATTAAATCCGAAAGCGAGAGATTCATTATGAAGATCGCCGTGGCGTTTCTTAACTGCAAATCATAATAATTAAGTAATTCGTCGATCATTCTATCATCAGAACATCAAATACATTATAGTGTACCAATTGTTTTATAATTTCATTTGAAGAAAATAATTTTAATTGAAGTAAACTACTAAGAATTTATTAAACTTCAGATCAAAGTTGGAAATCTAAATGAAAATTTTGGCGATAGAAAATAAATAACAGAAGTCAAGAATAAATTTGTCTGTCATTTTATAAACAAAAGACTTTGACTTGAAAAAAATTGAAATATAAATACTGAGAGTTTGTATATCTTCAAAAAATTGAAATTTATTATTTTCCTTTGGTAATTGATGGGAAAGAAATTTATTAGAAAATAATGTTCTTTATCCTTTCTATTATTTTTGACATGTAAATTCATCACTGATTATTACAACAATGAGACAACACAAAATTTATGTATTTTTGTCTCAATTTTACACGATAATAACTTTTGAATTATTATTATAAAGAACAAGATTCTTGTAATTATGTTTTAATTATAGCATTATTACTGAATGTCAAATTTATTCTTAAAAATCTAATAATACTGTGAACATTAAAAATTAATAATATTATATAAAAATTAAAATTAAAATTAAAATAATATTATATAAAAATTAATAATATTATATATTATATATCATTATACATTATATTACTATTAATATTGTACACCAATAATTATTAATAATATTATGATATTATTAATATTATATATCAATATAGTAGAATTTCATTTATTTGAGGGGTAAATACATTTACATAATCTACCTAATTTTTTTCATATTAATTAAAATTTCGTTCTAATAAATCAGGCTCTATAGTAATGCAACTTTACTTTAATGATTCATTGTAATTTTCAATAAATCATTACAACATCATCATATTGCATTATATTATTTTATTTATTTATTTATTGTCAATTATATCGTATTGATGATAACTATAAGTATTAATATTACATCAATACCAGATATAATTATTAATTTTTTAATAGCTCGAGTTTTCTCTAGAAATATCCATGTTCACCTAATTTTCGTCCTCCTTGAATTAAATAACAATCTCGATCTAAATGAAGTAGGCACGCTGCTGTCAATCAGTTGAAACGTTGGGAAACACAACAAAGTAAAGAAGATTTACTATGTGACAAAGAAAACTAAACTGCAGACAGAATTTAGAACGTGAAGATACAAGACAGGAGGGTTTCTCCTTGGAAACTCCAGCTAAATCGGACTTTTCGCGTTGGTAAGCAAATTTTGCTATTAAGCAACGGAAATACTATAGGACATTATGCTTCGCGCTGGTTTAATTCTAGTTTCGTTCATTGCGTCAACTGTCGAAATTGGCACGAACAGGTTCGTGTGACCACCATCACGAAAACATTATTATGTAATGTACAAAAGTATCATATTTACAATTAAGTAAATAATAGATCTGTGTACGTGATCGTTTGCAAACTTAATTCAGAGATCGACACTGATTGGAAATCGCGTTTCATAACAAACTGTGCCAAACTATGCCGATCGTTCCTATTATCATTATTATTATTATCATTATTATTAAGATGCATTTAAAATGCATCAATGCATACAAAAATGTAAAATGAGCAAAATACATGTAAAATAATATATAAGAGAATATACTATACATATAATTATATAAAATGCATCGATGCATACAAAAATATAAAATGAGCAAAATACATATATAAAAGAATATACTATACATATAATTATATAAAATGCATCGATGCATACAAAAATGTAAAATGAGCAAAATACATGTAAAATAATATATAAAAGAATATACTATACATATAATTATATATAATATAATATAATTATAGAGTATATAATATAATTTCTTTTTTAGGTTCTATTGCTTTAGATATTAAAAATTTTTAAATGCGTATCCTAATTACCCTATAATTATCCTATAATTTATGCGTATAAGTATCCTATAATTGAGCATTAATTCGTTACAATCGAACAACGAATTACATGTAATTAAATTAATAATAAAGACTAAATAAATTAATAGGATCAATAATATTTTGTATAAATTTTATATAAATTAACTTGTTTGGTTCCTTATTATTATTAAATACACAAATAAAATTAACAATAAATTATTAAATAAATAAATAAAATTAATAATAAAGATGAAAGATGAAAACGAAATAAATTAATAATTTAAAATCGTTGAACAATTTGACTAACGATCGAACCACATTGTCAAATTTCACATTGATCTACATTAAAATTTCACACGTTTTTTTTTTTATCAAACGAATTGATAAAATTACTGACAAGAACCAGAGTTGATTACCAAACTTGGCAATAAAAATCAAACGAGTTCAAACAAACTGGAACTCACATTAATTTCGAATATGAGATTAAAACCACTTGAAATAAATTCGTTTGCCATTATAAAATTAGGGAAAACGTGCGCCTCGAGTTCGCGATTTTTTGCAGACTATCGTGGATAACCAGATAACCGGAAGAAAGTGTGACACGTTTATACTACGCGCGGTGCGAAGTTATCACGGCTTGGAAACATCTTATCTGGTGATCGAGCCAGCTTGGTAAATACACATATTTCAAACAGATAAATGCCGGTGTGTTTCTGAACTGCATATCCGTGCAGAGTAACACCCGTAAATTCGATAAATTCCGCTACTGCCAGAAATCATCGTGCACCATAAACGTTCGTAAATTTCGCGAAACGTATCGGGTTTCCGCAAAAGAAAACGTTCACATGCGCACGTGTTGTTCAACTGTTTGATAAATTATACCGATGATATATCGTTGAAAAGGAAATGGATCTTCGAATACGAACGTGCGACATTTGCTTTTTATACTCTACGTTTATCCGTTGCATTTTCACTTTTTATTATAACACGGTGATATTGGATGGAAGTAAATATATGTGCATATGTAAAGTATTATAATATTAATTATTTGATATAATAATTTAACACGGTCAATGCGAGACGGTTCTCAATAACGAAAATTTCTTCAGTTCTCTCTTCTTTTTTTTTTTTTTTTTGAAAAATTAAAAAANTGATTGATATTCAATGATATTTAATAGTATAAGAGAAATAATCAAATCTATGGAAAAATATTAAAAAAAAAAGAATGAAATAAATTTTAAATTTTAATGGTTTTTCATTCATATTAATAGGAATTCAGTGCTATTTAACTAGCAAAAATTCATTTATGTTATGTTAGCGACTATATATATATTATGAAGCGAGAAAAATCTTGTCCATAGTACCAAAAGAATTAATCAGGCACTGATTAAAACTTCGTTCAAATAAACAGAGTACTATTACACACATAATTCATTTAGAACAATTTTGAATTGCCATTTTGTGCCACTTTTACTTCGCAATTGTCTTAAAATGAGATTCGAGGTGAACCAGTTACAAACTTATCCTAGTTCTAGGAGTGAATACAATCATAGTAAATTTACTTACTAGAAATTCAAGTAACCGCAACGTCAATTATACTTTGTTCCACGTAAGGAATTCGTCATTTGAAATTTTTAGTTTCCACGTTTATACTATTTTATCTTATACGATAAGTAATATTCACTCTAGGGTGAAAGATCATTGAAATATTTTTAATTATTTATTTTATTTTGAAATAATTTTAAATATCCTTCTATCTGTCAATGATGTTTATTTTTAAAAAATTTATAGATTGAAATTTGTTTAATTGAATGTGAAACATATTATAACTCGATAATTAAATATAGAAAATTGCTGATTCTGACAAAAATTGGTAATTCCAATATAAATTAAGAAAGACAAACTCAAATTAATCAAATCTTTAAAATATTATACCAAAATAAATTATATAGTAAATTTATAACTATTACATTATTTAGTTAATTTTCAATAAGCTTGTAGAATTTATGTAAGAGAAATGAAAGTGCAGGAAACAAAAACAAAGCTTCTAATCCTTCATTCTAGAATCTTGATCAAAGAATCATTCAAATTGTTGCCTGCACATTGAAAGCGTGGGCATCAATTCTTTCACTATATTGAATGATTTATATACTTCCGTTTATATACCTATTCTACAAAAACAAATCATTGAAATCTTCAAAGATTCAAATCACATCATCAAGAGGAAGATATTCAAACTAAAATTTCCACAGAAAGTGGCAAATTAAAAAAAGATAGATAGATTCAAATTAATCAAGTTGCTCAAAAACAAATACCAGTACAAATTCTGGTAATTCTGTATTATAAATTGATACAGAGAAAAAATATGCAGAGGTATTATTCGAGCGCTGACCTTTCTGCTGCGAAAGAGGGCGATGATGGTGAATAAATTCCCCGGTATACCGATCAGCATGAAGAGTATGCAACATCCGGCGGCAAAGTGTAAAAGCCATCGGGGATATCCGACGAACAGCACCGCCGATCCTGGATTTCTGAGGACCTCCTGGATTGTCTCCTCCGTGCCATTGTGACCGGTCTCGTTGCTCGCCATCCAGTACTCCATCTGCGGACAGCATGGTAGACAGGTGTCGTTTTGCACAGGAGCGTAAAAACTGGTCGCTTGATCGCGACGACTAACAAGAAAGAATTCTTCTTTTTTTTTTTTTTTTTGGTTGGAATTTANATACCAGTGACAGCATGCAACAATACCTGCGGGATTGAGAAATTGAGTTATTATCGAGAATGATTATTATAATTAGTAGACTTTCTGAGAATGTAATTTGAAAATATTATTAGAAGCACATTATGGTTTGAACATCTTTTGTATATTCTGCTATTTCTAATACATGTGAAATTATGGTACCTGTGATTTCTGTACCTATTATTTCTATACCTGTGAAATAATATTATTAGTTATGGTTGAGAATGATAATTGTTGTAATTAGTAGGCTGTGGATCTCTTGAAAATATAATTTGATCGATTTTATATATCAAATACTATTAAAAGCACTATCTTTTGTATGTTCCATTCTATTTTTCTAATATTAAGATATAAACATATTATTCTCGTTATTATTCTTCATATATTTTTCGCATTATATTCGTGATTTATATTATATTTTCTTTATATCTTATATTTTAAAATCTCCTGTAAATGCATAAAAATTGATAGACTAATAACTAGACTCATAACTGGGATATTTATGCAAAATATTTTCCAGGAAATAATCAACGGAGTAGAATTTAGATGGATCTAGATGTATACATAGTTACAAGATATTCATCGCAAATATATGTATATTTGCTAAAAAAAAAAAAATGATATACAGCTATCTTAAGCATGTAACAAGTGTAAAACGATTCAATTGAATGTTGATATATTATATGATTTATGACTCTCCAAATATTCTTCTGATCTCTGCGAAATATCTTGTATGGTAATTAACTAACTTCTAGATTTTTTTCATATTCCACCAAATAATCTTGAAATAGTCGAGTCTTATTGTAGTGTAATTTCACTTGATACAAATTTTATCTTTCAGTCATTGACAATTCTATTGTTAAATAGCTCACTCTGTATGTATCTGATATCAAGCGATTGATAAGTGATAGCAATTAGTAAAAAAGCCACTCCCTCGACGCGACGATAACGAGATCGAGTGTATACATATATGTACACAATGTGGAATCTAATAGGGTATGTTATTTGTTCATGACACACCCACTTAATTCGTGTATCACGAATATACGAACATATAAACATATTACATCTATATTAAACAGATAATATAGACACATATTTATATTAAACAGCAATATACAGATTTAGAATGATCTTATTTAGAAATGAATTAAACTTTGAACTTTCTTATTGCTTTTAAATATTTTTTAAATACAGTTATCCTTTTTCTTCTTATTATTATTATTGTTTATATAATAATAGTTGAGAAATTTTGTATACATTTAAATAAAATTATCGTCGATAAAAATGATCCCTTTTAATTTTGTGTTATATATTATATAATTAATAATGAAATAATGTAAATTTTCAATGGTGTGTTGATGGAACACAATAGTAAAACAGACAAAATAATATTTTAAATAATTCAATTAATTATTTATATTAACAAAATTAATTTAATAATTTATATTAAATAAAATTAAATTTATATATATTATAATAATAATATTTATATTAAATTTATATATAATAAAATTAAATTAAATTTATGTATCAGTGATAAATTTGAATGCCTATGTATATATGTTTTGATAAATAAATTCAAAACTTATTTTCCATACTTTATACACTATTTTACATTTATTAATTTTATTTAAAATTATTAATAAATAATTGTATAAATGTATTATTTTAAATTTATTTATTAATACCGAAAAACGGAATTGTGTTATCAATCAATAAATTCACCTATGAGAAATATATAAAAATTTGTTTAAACAAAAATTAATTCTATATCAATTTTGATGTCTTAGAAATACCAATGCCACTTTCAAAAAAAGGATATAAATTCCATGATAGTCCACTTTTTTGTCGTTTTACTGCCTTGATACTATTATACAATTTGATCCATTTACATAATACATGCCTACATTGTGTATATTCTATCAAAAATTATCTTCTAAGACTAGATAATTTTAATAAATAAATGGTTATATAATTTTCCAATGAACTATCAAGACTGGTCAAATATACAATAGTAAATTATTTAACTATCGATTATAAAATATCTAGTAGGTTCCTTTAATCTGTTAACTTGTAGATAAAATTAAGAAGTGAGAAGTATATTCGTCACAAGGTAAGTGAATAAAATTCAATTCAATTTTAACATTATCACAACATTATTTTGAAGAGGATCAATAATTTTATTGCTCAAATTCAGTTATTCTAAAAATTTGGGAATTAATCATTGACAAAATTATTATTAATATCATTTAAAAATTAAATTATGAAATTATTATTAAATAATATATTGATTATTACTTAACATTATTGACAAAATCTAAAAATTAATCGTTTCTTTATTAAAAAAGAATAAATTAGCCTTGTTCCTATTCTTGTTTTACAAACAAAAAGTATTATCAAACTATTATCAAACTGTTATGCAAACAATATTTTACCTCGAAATAAATTTTAGGAAATTACGATTTTATATATCTAGAAGTTCTATAATGTTAACAATTTACTATATGCGATCTTTCTCCTCCAAGTGAGTTTCTTACTTTATTCAATGATTTTATATTTTCATTTAATGATCTCAAAATATCTGAAACCTACGAAAATTCCATTCAAACGGTAGAAAATAACATGTTTTCTTCGTATAACGAGTATATACTGTCGTGTAGCATAATTAATCGGTTAAACATTCCAAATATTATAGTCACGATTTCCAGCAGTTGTTTCTGTAAATCTTGCGTTCCTAAATGAAATTAACAACGTACTTCGTGTAAATAAGCGTGTTCCATTTCGAGTCTCCCTTGCTTCTATCCGCGTGTAATTATTTATTTATTTCTTCCTCCTGTTCGTCCATCGTCTGATCCCTTTTTATTTGAAGCATTGAAAAAATGCAACGAACGTTTCCTTTTTTTCTTTTCTTCGTGTAGTACGTCGAAAAGAGAGAAATCTATTTTCGCCACTCGAGACGATAAACTCTTTCAACCGAGAGTAAACTTCGCTTCCACATATCTTCCATCGAATTCGCGTCCATGAGAGATCGCAAAATCCAAGTGAATCTTTTTAATTCAATTCAGTTGAGTCATTAACATCTTTCTTAGCAATTTGGACATCAGTGACATTGATTTTATAAATATTTTGAATTTAATAGTCATGAAATTGATTATATACTTAGTGATTTGAATCTAAATCAATTTCGTTTATTAGAACTTTAATGTTACTCTATTGAAAATTCCATAACGATTAATTGTTTCTTCATTAGATGTAACTCGTTCAATGAACATTCAATTTTTGGTAATTAAAGTTGATGCTATTTCAAGTTTTAATTCATCAGTTGAACTTACTTTCCATTCGATTTGGTTTATATTTTTGCCAATGTTTTGAAATTAATATTTCTGATATTAATTAGTTAGATTCATTCCAAATATATTAGGGAGAACAAATCTATTTTAATTTTTAAATTCAATCGAGAACTTAGCCAACTTATGTAACATTAAAATGTCATTTTAAAATAAATTTTAAATTAATTTTCTATTCTTCAGACGACCTATTAGTTGAATAACAATTGATTATTTTTGAAGAGAAAAAAAACTATTTGCATACTTGAATTAATGTAAAAAGACAAGAATATTGTACGTTTGTATTTCAATCTGTTGGTTTCTTTAAGCAAAAACAAAACTGCAATCTTTCTCATGATACAACAGTCATTAGAAATAATTGACAATTATTCCAATCACGATATAAAAACGTATAATTTAGTTAAAATATTCAAAATAATAATTTTCGTGCAAATTTATATTTTTATATAAATTTTATATTTATATTTTATATTTCAGAATATATAATTGAAAAAAAATAGAACTTTGGTCGAAAAATTATTTTACGTACTAGATATTATTGAAAGCAGCTATACTTTGCTTTATATGATATATTTTCTTATATAAAGTGCATTATTCACAATCCCGAATTTTGAAATTTTCTATAAATGTATAAAAGTCTCGCAATTGTGTTATAAAACCGAAAACTTTTATGCATTCATGGAAAAATTTGTGAGTCCAAAAATATACAAAATGGCGATAACATGCAAAGCTATACAGAATGAAGAACTTTTTACAATATTTCTAGAAGAATATTTATTATAATAACTGACAGAAGAAATAAATTTAAGTTCCATTTCCAGTTATGCAGAAATAAAAATCCTCAGTGTAAATGTTATATTATATAATGTATAATGTGTGATCTTATTGTTCAGCACATTATTAAAAAAAAAAAAAAAATAGCAAAAGTGAATGAACGAATTAATTCACAGTTTTATCAGCAGTTTCAACAGTGTTGTTATCGTCAGCACAATCCTTCTATTCAAGCAGATCTTTACCTAAAATCAACAGAAAGAGCGCTTACCTTCGTAGGAAGTAGACGCTGCCGGTTCTGAGTTCATTGATGCGAATCATTTATGGAACACCGGACAAACAGAAGCACGTTATACAGAAGATCTTATTTCGATTCATTTGAGTCACATTTCTTTCAATAAATCACGCTTCTAATCTACTAATTTTCTTCTTGATATCCTCATTCATTTTATCTTTGAAAATGATGCATTTGGATGAAACGTTTCGACACAGTACACTGGAAATTATCTACAATAAATTATAAATACATTTTTGTCCGTGAAGTTTCACTTCAAACACAATACCAGATATTGTTATAAATTTCACACCTTTGTTGATACAGTTTCATTGTTTTTCTTGTAAATTACATATTGTTTTGTAAATCATGTTTCCACCTTCATCTTTTACAGGAACATTTAAAATATTTATGTTATATAGCATTATAATTAATAGTATTAAATTAATGTCAAAGTATTATTGAATTACTAATATAATATTTATAATTTAATTTAATATATTATTATTATTGTTACTATATTATAATTTGATTTAACATGCTATTAAATACTTATATTACAATACATTAAATATTTTATTATTGCTCTACTTCAATTTTCGTGTTTCGATAAATAGGGGAACTTCTAATATTTATAATATTTTAATACTTCTAATATTTCTAATATTTTAAGAAGAATCTTTGCAAGTGGATAAAATTAGAACGTGAAATTAGAATACTGATACTGATTTTTTAATTTTGTTTTTGGAATTTGAAAAAAGTTTTAAGACTAAATACTAAAACCGATGTATAGAAATATATAATAAAATACAGTATAAGCTTTCATTCATAGATTTTATGAAAAGTTATTTCGAAATTCAAATTTATAAAACTCGAATTAGAGAAATGAAAGTGCGACAAATAAAAGAAAATTTATAATACGCTAAATTACGAAGAAATCATTCGAATTTTTAAATGTTCATAAAACTTGCATCAAAATTACAATTCTATGATCTAAAACAGAAGAAGAAAGATTTAGAATTGAGGCTATTATTTATATACTTTACGTTATAAATCTGTAAAATTTCAACTATGAATTATAGTGATTATTCTAGCATTATTCTAGCAAAGAGATTGATATCTCTACTCCAATATCAAAATTTAACAAATTCTTAATTTTACTAAAAAATGTCTAATGTTCTAACTTTCACAGTAAAATTTTCACTACAATGAAAAATAAGAGAGATATTGTAAAAATATAAACTGCCGCAGTTGAATGTTAAAAAAAAGCTTAGGTCACCGATTTACACGATTTACATAGAGTTAGTTTTTACGAGAAACCAAGGGAATGGAAGTATTATGAAAATCGTGATCGAAACCCGTCTCGCGGAATTCGCGAAGCAACTAACCGATCGGTTAACTGGACCACCGAATTTACTGGTACAGATGTGTTTTCTGGATCCTAATAGAGCGCAGGCGTGAGTTGCTCTCCTTCTCAAACTGAGAGAATATTTCATCTTTTAAACGAAAATCTATTTCATTGAGTTCCCAAGGAATCTGAAACAGTGTATACTATCATATATTGGTAGCAATTTTTAATGATTTTTAATGATTAAATTTTAGATAACTTTTAGACAACTTGAATAGATAGAAACTTGTTTATAATATGTACATACATTAATACATGTAAAGTATAAAAATTTTCTGTCAATATTTCTTTAGTTAACATTAACAGTTATTTAATAATAATTAAAATTTTTACAAAAATGTACATAAAAAATCTTTTTGCCTATCAAAATCTTTAAATATTCCAACATTCGTAAGTAGACTGGACATTTTTTAAGACACAATATGTATGATAATATATATAGTGCTACATATTACTATTATTATTATGTACATTTTACATATTTATTTGTATTTTACATATATTTTACATATATGTATTATTATATCGTCAAGAGCACTACATTAAAATAGAAAAATTTCTACTTATATAACTATTCTCGAAAGGAACTTGCTCAATAAGTAAATGGCAGCTATTAATACAGTACAGGATTTCTTCATGAATTACAGCGATCTCTTTCAATCTTAAGTTGTTAACAAATCCGAGGGCGGTAAGACATCAACAGTAAAATCAGTGAACTCATTGAACAAACGACATTTAACGTGCCACGCTACTGTGGAGGCGTCGATGCTTAATAGGACATATCAGAAGTCTCAACAACTGCAATTATGTTACTGCAAAGTATCTGTAAATTCAAGCAAAAATCTCTTTCACTTTATAAATATTATTTGATGCAAAGCATTTATTTAAAAAAAAAAAAAATAGAATAAATTTATGAGAATGTGTTTTGTGTATGCATATATGACAAAAGAAATATTGGTCACAGATGAAATATAATTTATCATTTTTTTTTTTGAGTGAAAGATATTCATACTGATGAGGTATATATTTTATTATATTATTATGTTATATTGTTTTACATCATATTACTTTATTGCTTCATTTACTTTTCTCAAGTTATAATTTAAATTTAATAACTTTGATATTTAAATGATCAAAGAGATCAATCAAGGAGAAGATTTTCAAAAACTATTTCAATAAATCATGAAATTAAAAAATAATTCAAAAATTATATTTCATAGCTGTGGATGTTGCTGTAGTTGTTAGATTACAAACGCTTCATAAAACGAAATTAAGAAAGATATCTCGTAATCTTTAACATTCCACGTAAATCTCGGTTTCAAGGAAACTTCCGGTCTAACGTGACAAATCACGCAGTCTCTATCTGGAGAAACGTTTTTTAACATAAGTAGGTGTACATTGTGCACTGAGACTGACACATTGTGACTTAGAATTACGTGCTCGGAATGACTTATAAGTATAATAACTTATAACGTGGCATATCTCACTGGTGTTAGTAATCTAAGATATTTCGAATCACTTCGATTTTTTTGAAAAGTTTCGAAAATTTGGGGAATTGCAATAGAGCCTGATAACATGATGAGTATACCCAATATTTTGCAAGTTAATATAAAATTATAAAATATAAATATTTTTAAAAAATCCAAAAGATTCGAGTTATCGAATACTCATCACACTATCAAACCTTGCAATTCTTCAAAATATCCAAAATAATTCAAATATCCATTTTAAAGAGACTGAATTGTATTTTCCAGATCCACCAATGCATAAGATTATTTTCAAATTATATATTATAGTATATCGTTTAATTTCCGACTTATAATGTTGATATGACCGAAATGCACGCAATGCACAAACATAAAATATCTGAGGTAAAATATTTATCACGATGTACAGTAGATAAAACAAATTTCTATTTAGATTAAATTTAAAAATGCACAGAAATCCGCAATCTACTGACTAATCGTTTCAAGGATATGGTTTATTCCAGTTGCGTGGAAATGAACTTTAACTACGATATACGATAAATTCGAAGCAATTTCGAAGTGTCTCAGGTCCTATGTCTGGCTAGTTATCGTCGATGCTTACTTTTAAAGCACCTACGCTTTGATTTGAACCACGCGTTCCGTCCGCTTGAAAACACGGTCCCTACATCCTTTTTAAAAATAATTACATTTGGTTTACAACGGAGCCTATGGTGCACCGTGCCAAAGGGGGAGAAAGCAGCTGGGTACGAGCGTCCACCAACGGAAGAGTATCTACCGCGCCCCTAATAAATCGGAAGTGGCACCGTTCTCCTCTTCTTTTTTTTTTTTTTTTAGTTTCGTCTGCCTCCTCCTTCGCAGAGAAGGAAACACCATTTACGCCGGTTACTCGATCATCTACTGGTAAATATAATTAATTAAAACGGAAGCCTGACGACAAGTGATTTCAAGAGGGGGTTGATTTAAATCGTCTAAACTGATGCTTTGTGTTTACCTTAATTAGTTAGTTACATTCTATTGTGTCTCGAGGCAATTCTTCAACATCTTTTCAATGGCTAGATACGTGTAAATAATTGGTGTTATGAGATGTATACTTTTGGTTAATATTATTTTTCTTATTGCTAGAAATGTTTGGTAAATTCTCTTTTATAATGAAGTGTATCGTGAACTTTATGTCAAAGAGAGCAATTATATTATTTATTCATCTTTTCCAGTAATACTTATTAAACATTCACACAGTCAGATAGGAGGTCTGCTAATCAATTTCAAAAATTAAAATAGAGGAAAGAATAACGATTGAATAAAATTAAAATAAGTTATTTGTCTTTTGAGAATTGAATTGATTTGATTATTATTTATAATTATAATCATATATTAAGAACTGGTGGACATTTGAATTCAGACTATGTTGACCCATATATGTATAAATTAGAGGACTATGAACGTGTTAAATTGATTTCAAGCATACTATAATAATCATTATTAGTAAAGAAAGCGGTGTAGCATTGAAAGATATAATGACTGATATGACAAACATAACACATGATCTTACGAAATTGTTTGTAGATAGATTTAATAGAGAAAATATCTAAAGAGTAAGTAATATATGCGATCTACGCGATAAAAAACGTGTTAAGGAATAAACACATTATGAAGTAACTTATTGATTTAGTAACGTTAAAAAAATCGAATCATAATGGTCGATTAACAAATGTGCATAAATTACTTGTTATAAGAATAACAACAATAGTCTTAGTACCTATATTTAAGTTATTTATTTAGTACTTATTATCGAAAATAATATTTCTATAAATAAAACCATTTACGATTAAATGTCAAAGAACATGTATGAACTATTGATCAATTCCACAGATTAAAAAGAAAAGAAAAGTAATGATGTTGTAAGTGCACTAGTAATAAATTCATAAATCATGACCTAATATTACTGTCAAACAAAACCTAAAATTTGATCTAAATCTTATTAGAAAGACTGTACTGAATTAAATGTGAAATTTAGAAAACATTTATGGAAGGAATCTATTTTGAAAATTTCATTAACATATTTTCTTTAAGACACGAAAATTTATATATTGAAAATGTATATTTCCTATATATTGGTATGTATATTTTATATTTGCATATTGAAAATATATGTATATTGTAAAAGCAGAATAATTAAATAATAATATATAATTAATTGTAAATTAATATATAATTAATATAATTAATATTAGTATTAATATTATATATAATATAATATCTTATATATTATTAATTACATATTTAAGACTACTATTTATGCCCTATATGTACTTTATACATTTTTATCTTTATACATTTTTATACATTTTTCCATCTTCAAATTCCCCATAAATGTATAAAAATTCACATTCCATTCACAGATACGTCTATCAGTTAAATTGATTTAGGTCGATGTTTTTATAGAAAGGGGACTGAACGAGCGGTCCCTTGACAATAAATCGTCAAACGTTTGCTTTTTATTAGAGATGAGGGTGTAACTCTAAGCTTAATCTGGGGCAATATGAACGCTTCCAGTGAGTGGCAACTGACAACAGTTTAACGATGATAGTGCTTCAAACGATCATCGATTTGAATCACAATTTTCTGCGAACGTCATATTCGAAGAAATTCATCGTTTCACGAGAAAGCAGCACTTTCTAAACCGTGGCAAGATTGTAAATTTGTTATTTGTTTGTACGTATATTGTGATTCATGAAAATATTTAGATAGTTATGTTCGTGAAAATATGAATAAAATTATTTTACACTCGTTTAATCATGAGTTATAATTTCTACTTTTTTGCAACTTTACTAATTTTTGGAAAATTTTGAATATCTATTAGTTTCTAGTAAACTCTTATAAGCCTTGGAGTACATAAAGATTTTGATAATAATAGTAATTGCAATGTAAATTATTAATATCCAATTCTTAGAAATTAATTAATTAAATTCATAAATCACTAATCTGTTACAAGAATTAATCTATGAAATTATTCATAAATTAATCTGTTAAAGAAATGACGTAAATGATTGTGAATTTCTAGAGAAATTTTTAAAAATAACTCTTAATAACTTAGTCTGCATTCATGAAAAATTTAAATGCAGAAACGCATAAAATATCTAAAGTATAGTAATCTCTATGATATTAGTAATTAATTTAATAAATAATTTAATAGTAATAATAGTAATTAATTTATTAAGTGAAACAAATCTCAATATTGCCTTAAACCTTATAGTTACCACTATCCTCAAGTTTTCAGTTTTGAAATTGACTTCTGACGTGACAGCGAGGTTTTCAATTAATGCCAATAGCAATTCGTAGATATGATTAATCATACGTTTTTCTATGTCTGACAAATTAATGTATCCTTGATTCGTGATGCGCCCGGATGCGGGTTTCGTGAAAATTCGTCACAACGCACTAAAAAAAAAGAATATTCGTCACTCCTATAGCAATATCCAAAAAATGGCGGGAAAGGTGATTAATCCAAACCTAACCCCTTTGCTTACTACTTCAAAATAAAATTGCATACATACTGTAATATATATATATATATATATATATATATACACATAGTATGTCTCATAAAAGTATTTCAGATTTCCTTATTGTCCAATCAAGCATTTCTTTATCAGATTCTACATTCACTTTTATATCAGATTTTTATAGTCATACAAAATGCAGTACTATTCAAATTTCTGTAGTCCTACTTGTACTAATAGTACAAAATTTAATAAACTTAACTAACCTATATAAATGTTACAATTAAATGCTATTAAATACTATTCAAATACTTTTTAATAATAATAAATACTTATAATTTCAAATATATTTATGTATTTATATAATACATAAAATATATTCATAAAATATTACTACAAACGTCTAAATACTTGTACGAGTCACACCATATTTTTCTGAGAATAACGAATAAAAAGATTACCACAGAACGTCATAAAAAGCGTCAACTTTTCTGGTTCGTTCGTAATTATACACATGTCAACACGCAGTTTGCATTTACACTCGTCGTCACTCGCCTAAGTCCATCCCCCCTCCGCCACTTGCTTTGGGCCCATATCTAGCACGGTAAGCAGTCTATCCGTGGTGACGGTGACGAACAGGTCGTTTGTACGTCGCTCCGTGTCACGCTTTTTTTTCTGTTTGTCGTGACAATCGATTTTCATTTGTAGATCTTGATCGACAGACGGTGTCGCACATTCCTTAAAATCGTCAATTTTTATTGGATTAATTCCACACACGTAAAAACTACATTATCGACATAATTATATTGTGAAGAAACATTCGTATAAAATGTCTAATTTAACCTCTTTCACGTGACTGATTATTGCCAAACTAGCATGTACATATTAAACGTACGATATTACTAGTGAATTTCGCGATTAATTTCGTAGAAAATATAAAATTACATGAATGATCATCCCGTATGTACATCTGTACAAACGTCTCGTGTGTGAGTCAAGAAAGAATCAAAGATCTTCCTCGTTTGCGGATGTCCTATCGACCACTATGACGGATGACTCGTGAAAGGAATTAATGCGGTGAGTCAGTATCGGAACTCGTACGCGGTTCCCACAAGTTTTATCACGTTGCCATGTAGTTTTATTTGAAAAGAATGAGAATGAAAGTCGAGTGCGATTTTCGAGTGTCGTTCAAGTGTCGAGTTGACGCGTGAAACGATAGTTGGCGATATTCTCGATCGTTCAAACGGTAATTGGCTCGAGGAACATCTGCGTCATTTTGAGGACCAATGCCAAGATCCGGGCAAAAAAACGCGCGTATGGCTTTCGTACGACGTTTCTCTGTGGTTTTCTCTTTTTCTTGCCGTCTTCTTTGTCACTGTCTCCCTTGCGAGAGCTGTCTTCAGCTGCGGACGTGCAGAGCACATGGTGCACTATGGGCGGGTTTCAAATGTGTCGCGGCTCGATCGATTTCGAATTTCGTTTATAAACGCGCGTTTGTGATTCAAACGAGCACTCTCGCTACTGCTCATGCGCGGTTATTTAAATTTTTTAAACTGTTGCTCAGCTTAACAGGAACACTGCTAAGAAAACAAAACTCACCTTTTTTACGAAATTACGGATAAATGAAGGTACAAAAATTTCATTCTTTATTATATTATAAATAGGCATAATAAAATACTGCGACATGATTTATATAAAATAATAAAATTCGCATGTATTTGTACTTATATTGCGAAGTTCTGTTGATTTTTTTTTTTTGTTACTTGACAAGCTTTTTATTTGCAGATTCTTTCATTTGGAAATTAAAAGAAAGAAATTAAGAAAGGATTTGTAAGTAAAATGTTAAATAATCTAAACTGATAAAAAAAACCTATCAATACAAGAGATAATATTTGAGCAGTGAATGTATATAATAATAGTATATATTATTGCTACATATACTTTTAATAGATAATAGTAAATATTATTTCTAGTTATTAACTTATCATTAATTTGTTTATTAACAAAAATTAAAGCATTCTACATACATGTGTACGTATTCGAGTACTTTGATTTATTAAAACCTAACCTAAATTGATAGACAATTATCCATGTGTGTTTAGACATATGCAGTTTGTACATATGCTATTTGCAAAAAATTCGCAAGTGATGGAAGGCAAAACTACAATAATATGAGTCCAGACAGACTATTGGAACTCTAAAACAGCGAAAAATCTGTCAAATATCAGTCTGAACTGATATATTATTATATTATGTTAGGTATATAATATAATAATATATTATAAATTAATGATAAATTACATATACAAATTTATAACTAGAAACAATATTTATTATTATTTTATAAAATCTGCAATATTTAGAAAACCAACAATAATATATCTATACATATATAACAACAAAATATACAACATGTCAAAGGACAATAATTACTGACATAATACCTGCAATTTTGCAAGATACAAAGTTTTCTAAAGACCAAGGTAGTTGCATAAGACAATTTTAAAAATCAATTTTATTGTGCCACATAATATTGTAAAAATGTAAAGAGCAAAGTAATTCATTTGATACTTTTGTGTATTATACTGAACGTTCGTTTGTTTACCTAATCTCTCAGGTGACACTTGTGAAAACATACTATTTTTCTTTTAAATTCACGTAATACTTTTTATACAAATATTGCGACAAATAATTTTTGTTTAAGTGATTTTTTTTTTGTAGATAACGCATAATACACACCTGTTTCAGCAATCTAACAGATATCGTTTTAAAATAATAATTATTTTTACTGGTTTTATGCGATTTTTTTTTTTATATAAAAGTAAAAGTATCTAGTACATATTTGCAGTATAATACTACAGTATTATATTATAATAAATACTAAACAGTATAATACTACAGTATTAAATTATAATAAATACTATAATACAAATAATATAATATTCAGCAGTTTTATATTAACTGACAATTTATTTATGATAAAGCATCAATTGGCGTAACATTAAACCATAACTAATTTTTCCACATTTGAAATATTCAATCATTTATCAAATTTAAAACCAAAATTTCACGTCACAGAATTAAACGTTTAAGTGTATGTTACATATATTTATTTCAATACTCTTATTGTATGTAATTTCATTGTACCTATTTCAATTTGTCACTATATACATAATTATCTATGATAACCGGAAGATACAATGAAATAAATATTCAACATACACGTATATATTTTTTTTGTAAAATGAGCAACAGCATCTTAAGTGTATGTTTTTACATAAAAATTCACAGTCTACTCATCTACTTATGACTGATGCACGCTGATTTTATTCTATATATATATAGTTGTTGATTAATACCTATAATATCTTGGATTTATCCTCAATCTTAAGTGTATGTTTTTACATAAAAATTCACAGTCTACTCATCTACTTATGACTGATGCACGCTGATTTTATTCTATATATATATAGTTGTTGATTAATACCTATAATATCTTGGATTTATCCTCGACTTTTTCGAATTCATTTCACCATCCATTCATTTGCATACATCTGTCTCGCTCGTTGAAATCCACTAAATATTTATTAACACGCCGGGATGACGACTGCATTTGCATCGTTTGTTTAGAAAGCATTATTCTGTATGTAGTAATTATTATCGACGTTGACGCGAATACTTTTACTCAACATTCTGCCTAACAGCTATAATGGTTAATTAAAGGCAATCTAGAATTCTCGGGAACTAGCGCGAATGCACAATTGCAACGAACGTCTGTTCCATTTCCGAACCCTTGTTCCCTCGATACATTAACCCCTTGGCACTTCTGCGTCATCGCCATCGGGTTTTGTAGTTTGACTTCGTGCAAACAAAATGTAAGCACAAGAGTAAGGAAGTTGCTCGACCAATTAAGCCTCTAACTTTATGGTTAAACTNTCCATCTGTAGAAGATTATGCCAATGATAACTCTAGAATTATACAGACGATGTCAATTATAGTTGATGGAAACATTTTTCGAATATTTGCAAATTATAGTTGTTCTACACATTACAAAACAATGCAAATAATAAATTTTGTAATATACACAGTGTTATTGATAGAAGTAAACTATAAACGATACAATTATAATAATTTTATGATTAATGATTATTAATTAACGATTAATCATTGTAATCATTGTTGATTATTTTCCTCATTCATTAATCAGTATTGTGATTCCATTATTAATCGTAATCGTTAATCACTTTGTATCGTCATTCACATCGAAGCATTGCTCGTTTCAAATTCATCCCATCAATGGAAGTCTTAATCAACGTTTGTGTCTTAAAAAAGTGAAAAAAAAAAAAATACATCGTCAATGAACAGACGATTATCAGACGATTTGCATGAGCGTAGCACGCGTATGTAATACCGATCGTCCGCGACTCGTCGCCAGCCTCTTGGACACTTTCACCGTGACTCAACTTGACTCATTCATTGCCATTCGCTGCGTGATTAACTCGGAAATCATTCGATGACGTCAGGCAGTTCACCAGCCAATTCTATGAAAGACGACGTGTGACGTCTCCACGACGTGTCTGTCACTTGCCAAGGTGTACCACTGTGAAACACGAGAAACATATAACCATCGACTATCTGGTAGCTTAGAAACATGGCACAGCGAGGATGTTCCACGTGTAAAATAAGAGTAAGCAGATAAAGCCTGTAAGAAGCAATTGTAAATGTTGCACTGGATGTTGGATGATGATACTTGGAAACTTCCCACAATAATTATTTACTCTCGCATTGATTGAAATGTATTTATTATAATTTTACAAATCGCTGTGTATCTCAATTATATGTTTTTTCTTTTTTTTTTCTTTTAGACTGAATTTGAAATACAGTTACTCGAAGTATGTTGTTACCATGATCGAAATATTATTTGAAATATTTATCTGATTTTACATTTTTCACAAGATTTTACAAGATTCGTTATACATATCAATTATTATATATTTTTCTTTTTTTTTTTTTTAGAACGGACTTGAAATAATTATTTCTCCCATATGTGCCACAAAATATTAGATGGAATTTTTATAATATTTAAAAGACTCAGACACGTGTTTAACAATCCTCGACAAATACGATAATGTGCAGTAGAATTGCAAAGCTGTTTGCTATGTTGCTCATAAATAATTCGTGAATTCTCTCGAAAACGAAGTTCCGGATGAAAGAAATTTTATAACAAATTTTTTTTTCTTCATTATTTTTACTTGCAAATTTATTTCTTAGCTCTTCTCGATTACAAAGTCGCAACAAACAGAATTAAAATTTTACTTAATTTACTACAATAATACATGCAATAATATTCTCGAAAAATATTTTACTCTCTTTTTTTTTTCATTTCTCATTCTCTTGCACTTTATGTATAGATATATAAATGTAATATATATGTAATAGATATATAAATTTATCCACAAACTATCATAAAGATATCGAACACACTGTTGAAAGTATTGAAATTACTTCTAAAAAAAAAAATGGGATAATTTTGTGGTCCTTATGGATAACTTCAGAAGCTTCAGAAGCTTCAGCGCGAAAAGAGAAGATAGGGCAACAATGGCGACGTCACCCATTGGTTCCCATGCCTTCCATCAGTTTTGACGAGTTTTTTTGTTATAGGGGACCGCCTAGTACGGGTGTCCGTTAATTTCTCTTAATTAAGCTCAATCGAGGTTAATGCACCGCAGCTTGACCCTAGTTTACCAAATCCAGCGTAGCCTGAAACGCAGCTTATAGTTTCTTTATCGATATCTTTATTACTTTAAACACCCTGTCAATTACATTCGTTACACACAGGTGTATCGTTGTAAGTATGTATTTGCACGTGATACATAGTACGTTGATTATGCAAATTACTGACATATCAGATTTGATAGGTAATGTTCCATTATTGAAGATATTCAGAAGAAGGAGATGATGCTGGATGAAAAAGTAAATGGAAAGTAAAGAATAAATTTTGTTCACTTGAAGTTTCACGTCCAAGAAAATTAAATTTTAAAATTTACCAATTAGATTTGAATCTTGCTGATTCTAGATTGGTCTAGGAATCAATAATGAACAGGACATTATTTTACCTGTGAAAATGAAATGAGTCAAATGTGAATACAATCTTTTCACAAGAAGAAGCTTCGTTTCCTGAAAAGAAAACATGATGAATTTGAAACTTTGATCAAGTACACTAAATTAATTTTTAATTAAACACGTTTGAACTCTCTTTTCTTGAGAATGAGATCTTTTTATCTCACAATTTCCATTTATTTCCACAGACAAGTGAAATTTTGAAATTGAGCAATGTAAAGAGCAAACTTTTATGACTTTCAGTGTCATAAAATGTATGTGTTAATGATACCAATTAGGGATTAATAATCGCTTGGAAAAGATGAAGAAAATTAATTAGAATTAGTGTGTTATATCGTTCTTTGTAAAGCTTCCAGATGACCTACTTCTATCGGATAAAGACACTCTTCCACTCACCCTATAAAGAATAACATATTCCTCCATGTGTCACCTGTTATGATTAATATATACTTACAATACTTACAATAGAAAATTGCTACCACACCCTGTGATATAATATGATTGCAAAACAACTTCAGAATCTCAGTTCATAACTATTCTAAATTTAGAATAATACTCTACATCACATTATAATTACATCATTCATGGATAAGAAATATCAATGATATTAATTCAATATTATTTTATATTAACATTAATTTATATTATTGTACGTGCGTATGCTTACATATATTGTATACAGTTTGTCTTCAATTTTATAACTAATAAAATAATTATGCAAACATATATTTTCATGGAGATAATTAAAATATTTCTTAAACTAAAAATTTTTCGAATACAATTAGCACTAGGAATATTTCATTTAAAAAAATGAAAAAAAATAATATTATCAAGATGTACACACTTCGAAATCATTCGTCAATTTTATTTTATATTAAATTAAATTCTGTACTGTAAATTATGATACATTAGAAACATTAATAATCTTTTTCAGGCAATCATATTTTACAAAAAGTAAAATTTAGAAATTCACAAAATTCGTTAATGGAATTGGAAATTTTTATTACGAAGTATAAATTATTTTGGGAACTATATGCGAGTATATTTGGAATATTTATGCGAAAGTAATTAAAAATGTAGACCCTAAATAGAAGTTTTTTTTATTTATTAAGTATAACAAAGTATGATAATAATTTATTATTGATTTAATATTAATTACTAAATATAATTAATTAATAAATATAATTGATATGATAGTAGAAAATAATTTATAGTTCATAAATATAACATGTGTGATGTATGTATACACATATGTATATAATGTATATATGTATGTATACATATATATGTATATAATGTATATATGTATATAATATATGTATATATATGTATATAATGTATAATGTATGTATACATATATATATAATATAATACATATAATACAATAAAAATATTATAATATATGTAAAATAATAGTAAAAAGAAATTTAATTCAATGTAATTTAATATAGTTTAATTCGTTTCGTTTAATTTTTATTTTTCAGAGGATATTCATGCGAGAAATGAATTTCGTCATTACCTCACGATTCTATAAATTTACGCGTTATAAAAGGGAACGAGAATTCCCACGAAGAGGAAACCGCGACCTAAACTTCCAGAGTGATCCACTATGCGTGACGCAAAACGGAAGTTGCTTTGAAACAATTCAGAATCTATCCAATGAAACAGTTTCCATTTGATTTCACAACTGTATAGCGTTAGAAATCGTTCGATCAAATCGTTCCGAGGGGGAAATTCTGATGAATCACCAATCAATTTTAAATCGTCGAAATGAATCTGCTTCTGCTTTATACGCAACACTGGGGGAAAATGATATTACTCTAAAAATATTACTAAAAATGAGCTGTTTATTCGCTTCAAATTGATTAATTTCAGAAAAGATAAAAAAAAACATTTTTTATTATTATATTGCGTTAGCGAGACATTCTTATTCATTTTTAATCAATTTATATCATTAAATTTATATTATTTTTAATATTCGTCTTGTGAAAGTACATTCCAAAGTACATTCGTTTAATTTTTTTTTTTTTCGTTATTATTTACCTAGATTTCACAATATTAGAAAATTTAAAGAAAAATTTATAAAGGCATTTATGATATATTAAATTATATATTATATATATAATATATTGAATTAAATCGTTACTTGATTTTTAATGGATTAAAATTCTTTTTAAAACTTACATTTGAATAAATATTAGTAGTATGTATTATCACAGACATAGTTTTTATTTAACCATGTGCAAGATACTTAAAATTGTATATTTCTGGAATAATCACATTGGTCTCTGAAGTAAATTATTTATTATTTCATGGCCAAAAGAACTTTTATCATTTATTGGTGTTACACCTAATTACTAAGGAAATTTATTTTACATATAAAAAGTTAAGTATGAATGAAAACGTGCTGGTAATAAAATTCAAGAAAATCCAAAAAACGGAATCATACTTTGACCTGTAGATGACTCAAATATGAATTGAGTATGTATTATAACTTTAAATTCACATTCAAAATAAATATCTTCATTTCTGTGACAATTTTATTGTCTGTAATAAATACTAAATATTCAGAATAAGAAGTGTGTTGAAATTTGAAAAACTTCCTGCAAGATATCTTAGGATTTAAAATTTTCATGATTTAAGATGAATATTAGAAATGAAACGTGTCCTAGAATTTTGAGTGTACTTTTAAATTAAACTTTTCTTGAAATAAACATATCTCATTTTCTTTACTGTCGTTTCTTTCAGGCCTCGGAGGTGGTCAAAACTGAATGAATCATCACTGGAAACAAATCGGAATTCATCAATCTTAAAATGGATAAATTGGCCACATGGCACATATTACGTGCCTCAGGGAATAGTACAGAAAATGCATTAATCGATGGCGAAGTATCGAGGTAACTGTGACTTTTATCAGTGAAACGTAAAAAATCCTTTTTTCCATATTAATTTAAAAAAATTTAATTATTTGTCGTGTATGTACAGGATATCATCAATCAATATACAAAGTATAAATCTAGACCTAATTTATCGATATAGTAAATAATGGTAATCCTATTGTCGAAATGAAGATATGAAAAGATGTTGAATTAAGAAAAACACTTTTCAATAAATTTTAGATTTCTATCTAATTATTTGACTTTTCTGTACAGATTTCCTAAACCTCTGCAAACGTTCGCAGCTGTGGTTGCAATACTAATTATGATCACTGGTCTTGCTGGCAATTTATTGACCATTATTGCACTGTGCAAATACCCCAAAGTTCGTAATGTTGCAGCAGCCTTCATCATAAGGTATACAAAAATATGAAAATTAATTTTTCATTAGTAATGAATATTTATATGGTGATGAACAACGTAATGAATGAACAACTACATATACAAACGACAGTTATAATTATACAGAATTATTAAAATAGATACAATATTTAAATACTTCCACTTTAATATACAATACTTTATATGTTAGTGTATATATTTATTTGTTTCCTATGTTTCTAATATACATATATGTTTATTTTAATATTTTATTTATATTATTTTGTCTTCTATATTTTATTTTATTTCACTTTTCATGAATGAAATATAAATAATTTGAAAAGAAGATAATCTGAGTAAAAGATACTTTGTCAATCGATCGTATAATTGAAATTTTATTCATTCATATTCCAGTCTCTGCGTGGCAGACTTTGTATTCTGTTTGCTTGTACTACCATTTGATTCCATCAGATTCATCGATGCAAGTTGGGCGAACGTACGATTTTTGTGCATTCTCGTGCCTTTCCTGAGGTACGGAAACGTTGGCGTGAGTCTCCTCTCCGTTGCAGCTATTACTATCAATAGGTATGATCTATATACATGTAATCTTGTATAGTCTTCATATAATTTACATATCTATATATTGATTATAATACATTAATTATATTAATTGATANATTTACATATCTATATTGATTATAATACATTAATTATATTAATTGATATATATTATTAATAATATTAATATATTATACATATATTAATTATATAAAATCTCCCCTAGTCACATAAATTATTTTAAGCATACAATGAAAGTAATATTTTGTAATTTCCTTCGACAAGTGTTGTTCTCATTCTTCTTCACTGAACATCACAATTCTTACCTTGTATAATTCTATAATTAATTATTTTGTAATTAAATTGTAATTTTTTTTATTTTAGATACATCATGATAGCTCACCACGGTTTGTACAGCAAAGTTTACAAAAAGTATTGGATTGCATTTATGATTTTATTCTGTTGGTTGTTTTCTTATGGGATGCAAGTGCCCACACTTTTAGGTGTTTGGGGTAAGACATGATACATTATAGTTTAAACAAGATTGAAAGTATCTTATTTTCTTTTATTTGACGTTTATCTTTCAGGTAAAATCGATTACGATCCGAATTTAGAAACTTGCTCGATCGTGAAGGATAGCAGAGGTCACACTTCGAAAACTTTTCTCTTCGTGGTGGCTTTTGTGATACCCTGCTTGATAATCATTGGATGTTATACTAAAATATTCTGGGTCGTACACAGGTAAATAATTGACTGCAGTAATGCGCAGCTATGATTTATACGAATAAGATAAAAATTTAATGGGTAATAAAATTAGTTAAAAATGAAATAATAATAAAATTAAAAATAAAATCACACATAAAAATGTTTTTAATACTTTAATCATACTGTGAATGTTATAAATATATATATTTTAGAATATGGAACAATAATTATGAATAGTAAAGTAAAATCTAGTTATACTGCTTCAATATTGCCTGGATTTTTAAGAAAAGAATTTTAAACAATTTAAATGTATTTTTAGATTTGAAAATGAATAGAATCAATATAGAAGAAGTAAAAATTAGAAAATACATACATTTTTTCATAAGTTTTGTTATTATAAAAATAATAATGTAATTAATTTATATACATACATATTGCTTTTAGTAATAATTATATTTAATTCTTTAATTTTAAGGGATCTTTTTATGAACTAATTGTAAAAAAGAAAAAGATTATTTTTTTTGTATTCCTCTTTTGTAACACTATAAGTAGTCAAAATTATGTAATTTATAATACAACAGTTGATTTTATAATTCAACTGCTTCCTGATAACTTGCATCTATAAATGTTTTTTTAATAAAAATGATGGAATTAAATCTTTCGCCGTATAATTTCATTTATTTCTCTTAATTTATAGATCTGAGACAAGAATGCGGAAACACACGACTCCAACGATAAAATCGCCACATACACCTGGCAGAGACACTAGGGAAATCAAACAGAGACGTAGCGAATGGCGAATCACAAAAATGGTCCTAGCCATTTTCCTTAGTTTCGTCGCTTGTTATCTTCCGATTACTATTGTTAAAGTTGCCGATGTTGAAGTTAGATATCCAGGTAATACATAAAATGAAAATTATAAATACAATTATAAATTAAAGCTTTAAAATTTTCATTGCACAATTGCACATATAATTCTTAGATTTGCAGCAACAGTTTAAATCCTGAATTACAAAATTATTCTATATCATCAATGACATTTCTTAATTATATTGATAATTGTATTATTTATTGTTTATACTAACTNATAAAATATAAAATGAAAGTTATAAATACAATTATAAATTAAAGCTTTAAAATTTTCATTGGCACAATTGCACATATAATTCTTAGATTTGCAGCAACAGTTTAAATCCTGAATTACAAAATTATTCTATATCATCAATGACATTTCTTAATTATATTGATAATTGTATTATTTATTGTTTATACTAACTCTTTGTATTATATTAAATTAATATAATAATGATACTATATAGAGTGCTGCTCTATGTTATCTAATATTATAATATTAAATGCTATTGTCTGCAATTATAATATCAATACAACATATCTGATATTATATATTAATATTTATAATGTAATATAATTATAATCAATTACATTAATACTGTCTTAATATTATCTTACAGCTACTTGTTTATCTATTTTGCCTAATATTATAATACTAAATACCATGTGTTAACACTGTTTTGCTGTAGCATTCCACGTTCTGGGCTACCTGCTCCTCTACTTTGCCTCCTGCGTGAACCCGATTATTTACGTGATCATGAACAAGCAATACAGGCAAGCGTACGCTGGTGTTATCGGATGTTCTCGGATAAGAGCGAGTCTATCACCGTATGGCAGTAGTGCACCCGGTCATCAACAGCAGGACTACGGCCAAGGTAACTTCGAGCACCGTCGCGTGGTAACCAAGCTCTGACCGAACGCGAGCTAAGCGACTACACTTCGCTCACTTCGTAAGTCAAGGGCACAAATTCGCTGCTTTCTAAGATTGCATTTGGTTACGCGGGCATGTCCACGTCTCTCATTTTTGTTGACATTCGTGTTTTCTTACTTAAGTTTCAAATTCAATTCAATAAAAAAGGAGAAAAAGTAGCATTGTATTATGTATGTAGGTATAATTATTGTATATTATTTGTTGTAGTATATCAATTGTTGAATTTTAAGTTTCTTGTTGTCATATTATAATTTGATATTAATTGTTATTGTATGAAAGATAGTTTAGATTTTAATGAAATATCATTGTTATAAATATTTAATTGAACTGAAAATTGAACTGAAAATTATTTTTTATAAATATGATTTTATTCAGTTTTATTAGTACAATATATATGTAAGATAAGTTTCTGAAAGATAACTTCAATTTTAATTAAATATTTATAATATATAATAATAATAATGTTTAATTAAAATTGAAGTTTTATTTTACGCAAGAGGTATTAATATTAAACTATGATGTAGAAGCAGAAATAAATAAAACTACATTTATGTTATTATTAAATAATATAATTCAAAAATTATAAAATATAACTTACAATTAAAAATTCTAATTTCTATTAGAATTTCTAATACATAGTATAATAGAAGATTTATTTTTTTTTAAACAGAAGTGAAAAAATAGCTATATTAAATTTATATCAATTCTTAAATTGCAAAAATATCCTTTATCTTTTTATTCATTTTCTTAACTTAACTTAATTTTAACTGTAACTTTAACTTAAACTTAAACTTAACATAAATTTTCTATGTTAACTAAACGTTGTGTATATTTATTAACATTTTTATCTTGTTAACTTATTAACATTTCTATTAAATCTCGTTCATATTTTTATTAAAATCTTAGAATAACAGTAAAACAGAAATACTAAGCTAACCACATTCATAAATCATTCTCTCTGTTTGATTTCCATTATCAGCTTTCTGCTTGCTGCTGTACAACACATGGATTGTTGAAGCACGCGTTCGAAGGAGAACTAGTATTATGAATTGATTTATATTTGTACTATCTTTCTTTCAGATTATTCAAAGGACTTTAGTAAGACGATGGTATCAACAGTTTCCATCGCCATGAATCCAGTAAGAAACTCGCGTTTCGAGGAATAATCTTAATTTTGGGATTGAATTGCCCCCCCCCCTCCCCAAAGAAGAAAAGTGTATAAAGAATATTATTAATTAACTCTCAAAGACAGAAGACAGTATTCAAAGTATTTCATAATATCTATATATTAGTTACTCCAAGTGTGATATACAAGATATAAGAATGATGAAGGAAGTTTAGAAAAATATACATGGTAGAACTTTGATTATCTAAGAATTATACTAAAATTTTGTTTTTGTATGCTAAAATTTTGTTTTATATGAGATATTTATTCTGTATATGAGATACTTGTTTTGTTCTTTATGTTATTAATATTAAAGAATTAAAATATTAATATTAAAGAGAAGTAGATATATTATATATATATATATATTTATATTTATATTTATATTTATACATTTGAGACTGATGACGCAATTGATGAGTAAGAGAAACTGAAGATACAACGTTTGCGTCATTGATTGCATCATTGGATTACAACCGAGAAAGCTATTCTATTGAAGAAATTAATTGTAGAATAAGGTCTCTGTAGAATGAAATCTCTAAAGCTCATTGTATTGCGAATAAGATTTCTAAATCTCATTGTATTGCGCTTGGTTTTGACATCGTATAAAAGTAAATGAACATACGTATATGTAGAGTAAAAGACATAACTTTACTACTAAAGATGAAAAATTGTCGGTGCTTTAAATTGTTGTAACTTCGTAAAAGAAAATCATATAACAAATCCACTCGGTCTCATTTTGAAGAGTAAAGCCACTGCTTGACAGTCCTGAATTCGTTTCTTTTCTCAAAAATATTTTTATAACATGTAGCAAATAGGGAAATAAGGATGCTTTTATTCTCAAAAATTGTAAAAACGTATCTAGAAATATTGAAAAATTTTTTTTTACGACTAAATCCATTGTGATCTTGAGGATTGAAATTTTCTCTTTACAACAACCCTTTGAAACTTGCTTTTTTCCACTATTGAACTTTGAACGGTAGACTTAAGCGACGAAATGTTAGAATTTCTTGAATTTCTGTCCATTAATCCATTTAAGAAGTCGTAAAAAACAAAAATTTAATAAAGAGAAAATTTCAATCTTCAAGACCATGATGGATAATAGATAAAAAAAAATTTTCATTGTTTTTTTAGAGATATTTGAATTTTTAGCATTTTTGAAAATAAAAGTGTTCTTCAACTAATTAAATTTTAATTTTATGAAGTTTTCAAAAACGATTTTTCTCAATGTTTCCTACAAGGATTGTATAATATTCCCATATAATTTATCATATATTTATTTTGATAATCAAAGTTTTAACTATTCATTGTTGAAATCATGATTAAAAAGACTTTCACACTTCAAATTAATATTATGAAACACTTGTATTTTACAATTAAGAATATAAGAGTATACCATGAAAAGAAAATGATCATTGAGAGAAAATATGTAAATAGAAAAGAGATCTGAAAACAGTATAATTATTTAAAGTTTGTTAAGTAAATCGAAGAAAATCAAAGAATAAACAAAGACATAACAGTGCTGTTATTAGATTTATCTATAATAGATTAGCTCATAATAAAACATAAGTAGTATTGTATAATAAAATTATAAGTTATTTGTCCATTAAAAAATTAGATATTATAAAAGTTAAGATGAAAAGAATACTATGTGTATTTAATTTTTAACACAGACAATCAAGCGTCGAGTTTTTACCAAAGATAACACGTAAATATATACTTGTACATAAAAATTACGTATTAATATCGTTAAATCGTTACCACAATGTATGTTAAGGATACAATTATGAATTTTGAAGACAATGAATTTTATCCAATTTAATGCGATGAATTTTCTTTATATTTATTTAATATTCTCGATTAAGTGACGAACGGAAATAATGTTGAAAAGTTATCAAAGTACAAATTAAATAAATTGAATTTTATCATTTTATAACCCATTATTTCTATTCTCCTCCCTTTAATCTTGTTTCTTTAAAAATATGTAAATACAATTGTTTATTTTATGAGATGAAATAGAAACTCTGTAAATCATCATAAAAATTCATCATGCATTTATTCTAAAATAAATACACTAATATATTTATAAACACATTCAACATATTCCTAAGATTTAACATCAAATATATTTAAGAACATTCTAATTATTGTGCATATTTGTAACGTGATTAACGTAGACGTACAAATTACATATTAAAACATATGCATCGCGGATAAATTAAAATCAAATATAAAAGCTAAATCTTTCGGATGTGCATTATTACAGTAAAATAAATGACACGGATAACTTGTTTGTAACTTTCAAACTACAATTACGATTTGCAACATCCACTCTTTTCACAGATCATTGGCTTGTCTCGTAATCGGACAGAATCACGAATTCCTCCGTCCAGTTTACTTTTCAGCACGTTCTCCACGAGATAACGCATCGCCACATCTGTAAGAGAGATTAATAAATAATAAATAAGTATGTAGAATGACTACAGAAAATGTTAGTAAATAAATATCATTGTATCTATTGTAGTATTTAAAACATATTTAATTGTTTTATAATTGGAATTTAATAATGTAATTATTGTATGTAACACAAATTATAATGTATTTACATTATTAACTACATTATTATTATAATAATTTCATTATTGTTAATTATAATGATATAATGAATAATCAATTATAATTAAATAAATATAACAACATGATTAATTAGATTATATGTAATATAATTATATATATTATCTAATTAAATATAATTTAATATAAATTACTTAATAATTATTTAATTAAATTCAAGTATATTACTTCATAGTATTTTCTTGTGGCCATAAAAATCTGATACCATGAATGTAAAATATGCTTCGAATCGCATTAGAAAAATTAATGATAATAACAAAAATATTATTTGTATTATTATATTATTATAATATATTTATTTATATATTTATATATAATATATTTATTATATTATATATATATTTATTTATTTATTTATATATATATTATTATAATATATGTATTTTTGTCAGCTTTTTCGAAACTCTAACATATTTCAAAGTTTCACACTTCATATTTATCTTCATAGTACTAATTTTTACAATTACGCGAAAATACTATTGAATAATTTAACGTGCTTAAATATAATTAAATAGTTGAATTCACTAACATTTATACTTACCAACGTTCGTATTTTCTTTCGCAGATGTTATATACCAAGCACCAATGTCATTCTCTTTACAAAACTTGACGATCTGTTCAACGGGCACTACCGGGAAAGGAATATCGCATTTGTTCGCCAAGAGAACTACAGGTATGTTCGAACCGTCTGGAAACGTAACCTTCTCCCTTAGATCGCACAGCCATTTTTTGATCGATTGGAAAGTCGCTATTCGCGAGATATCGAAAACCAAAGCTGCAGCTACTCTGAAAATAATACGTGAAATCGAACATGCATGTATAAATGTATGTATGTATAATCATTATACGTACGTGTAATCTAAAAACATGTATGTTATAATCTAAAAACTGGAAAATACAACAATTAATTCTATGTAAATTTTAGAAATAATAGAACAAAACATATAGCTCGCGAAAGTATTCAAATGCCTAAGAATAATTAAATTAAGTTCTGCTTAATTTTATCACTATTTTATTACGAGATAAAATTATACATATTGCATACATGTACGAGGAAAATATAAAAATTTCCAATTGTTATTAATTACAATAATTACTTACGCATATTTGTAATAAACTCTGGTCATGTAGCCAAACCTCTCATAGCCAGCAACGTCCCTGGAAATTGAAGTAAATAACAATAAAAATTAACTTACATTTACCTACGTATTTTTGGACATACCCACATATTCTTCAGAGAGGTTATTTTAAAATGAAACAATACCAAATAGAAATTAGAATTTGAAACTAGACAATATCAAATCGTCTTCAGGAACAATAAATAATCAATACTATAGACTGCAAAATTACATATTTATTTACATGCGATTTATATATATATATATATATATATATATATATATATATACATAAAATCAAAAATGTACAAAATATACGTAATATGCAAAAACGTATAAAATATCCAAAATATAGCGCATGGTATAATGTTTAATAGGTAAACAATAGGTATACGTAGATAAAACAATCTTCTACGTATTTAATTGTATTCATAATATGAATATAAAATATAAATATAAAAATACGAATTTGCATAAATATCTGCACTTTAAAGATTGATACGATTTTCAATGGACTAGTATTAAGCTTTGAATACATAGTACTACAGTAAGAAAAATTTTGATTCTAAATTTCTCGTCAAAGTTATTTTTCACGATAGAAGCATGTCAAACAGTATAATATTGAACTTGAAATTTGTCAAAATTCCTTCCTTTTCCCATAGGCTCTCCAATTATTATTTCATTCGAAAAATGAGGAGAAGAAACAAGGATATTTTTTCCAGTTTTATAGCACATTTTGTTTGTGCCAACTAAACTATTAAATACAATTTAATTAAACTTAATTAAATGTAATCTAAATATAATTTTTAATATTTAAATAGAATATCTTTACAAGATAACATTAAGCGTGTGTTTAGTTTCCAATTAGTTTCCAATTTCTTTACTAGTACACTATAATATCAAAATTCAGATTTTCTTGATAAAACAAATTTGTGGCATTCATTGTTTCTTCTCCTTTACAAGATAACATTAAGCGTGTGTTTAGTTTCCAATTAGTTTCCAATTTCTTTACTAGTACACTATAATATCAAAATTCAGATTTTCTTGATAAAACAAATTTGTGGCATTCATTGTTTCTTCTCCTTAATTGTCACTTTTTAATGAAATATCAAGTATTTTGAAACCTGTTGATCCCGTATTGAATTGACATGCAAAGACAAAATCATGAATTAATACCATAATTGCAAATTAATTTTAGTAAGCGAATCCCAGTCGAGTGTTTTTATTGCGAAATCGGCTCCTATAGTAATCTTGTAATTCGACGTGAACTTTCCTGAAAGAAAAAAAGGAAACAATCGATCAATGAACCGTGCAAGAATACTAATAAATATACTACACACATATTGAGAAGGAAGATATTTCTCTAGAAACTCTTCACTTAATTATTAATAAATTATTACTAGTCATTTGTAATGAATATTATGCGTAATTCACAATGCTATCAATTAAAGAAAGAAAGATTTTTCTTTATTGTTTGAAGCAATAAATACTTCAAAGACAATCTGCACAATTATTTATTGAGATACAAAACAATAATGAGCAGATATAGAATATCATTAACCTTCACGCATGTGGAGCATATTACATTCATATTTCTTCATATTTTTTATGTTGTATTTCTTTTGTATTTTCCTTTACATTATCTTCATTATTTCTTCAGTTCTTTCATATTCCTCTCTTGTATTAGTTTCAAAAAAAAAAGAAAATAAATTGAATTAGTTAATTAGTAATTAATGTTTCAATTAATAATTAGTATTCTCTTTTTGCATTATAGTTCTTTCATATTTTCCTCTTGTATTTTCCAAAAGAAAAATAAATTAAAAAGGTTCCAGAGAGAAAAGTAAATTAAATTGAATTAGTTAATTAATAATTCATATCTTAATTAATAATTAGTAGTTATTTAATCTAATAATTAAATTAGATCAAAAGGAAAATTAAAAATACAATCAATTATGTCTGCGAATGTTTATACAGAATTCTCGTAATAATGTAGAAATATGTATAAGAGTACAACCGAAAAGAAGTTTCTATATACGTGAAAAAATAAGTATAGATGGTACTTGTAATATTTTGTGAATGAAAAAAAATTTCGTTTCTTTAATTTGTATAAACACGTGCTCTCTATTTATGACACTCATCCATCACAGATATATCACAAGTGTTAATCTTATCATAAACAGCTTCTGTTTCATTACATACAATAGTAGATAAGTATGAAAATTTAGATAAACTATTGAAGATAAATTGTTTGATTTAATAAGAAAATTTCAAAGTATAGCCTTTCAAAGTGTATTCTTTAATGAAATTTTACAAGAAAAAATTCTGTAACAATTGATAACATTGAAACTGGTTGTTTTCTGAGTTAAGTTTATCTAATTACCTTCTGTGTACCTTCTAACCAATGCTGTTTTCCCTGAAAAATATAAAAAATTATTAAATTAGACAAAAATGTAAAATAATTTCGTTAAGATTGAAATGTTAATAGAATTATTATATATTATTATGTATATATTAGAACTTAAATACAATTTTATATACATATATTTATTTATTTATTTATGGGCTTCTTTAATTTAATATTCATGCAATGAAAGTAAAAATTATTCATAAGAATAATGTTGATGCAATGAAAGTAAAAATTATTCATAAGAATAATGTTGATATTAATGAAATTAATCATTTTTGAAATGTATCAATTAATGGAATAGAATCATTATAAAGATAATCATTACAAAAACTAATGCATTAATTAAATGGTATGAAATTTAATTAATTGGACCTAATTAATTGGTATAACTGCAATCAAACTATACCATGTCATTCAAAAATCATAGTTATTTGAAATAACCATGCATTAATCTATTTGAACATGAAAATGATTTTTCTCTGGACTATTTTATTATTTGGCTATCAAGTAGGTTAATTTATCAATTTTTTTATCTCATTTTATGTTTTATATTTTTACAAATAATTTCTCAGATAATTTCAGATCCTATTGTATAAACTTCACTTTCTGTTGAGATTATTTGTCATTCTGTTTCAGTGAATTAACTCGGATTTGTTACTCAAATTTGAACGAAACTTGAACGAAATTTGTTACTCAAATTTGAACGAAACGGCGAATTCATTCATTCAAAGGCAATATTTATGAGCCAAAATAATAAGATGGTAAACGAAATGTAATTACGAATTTGTTTGAACGAAACAATTGAATAATTCATCATTCAAATTTAAACGAAATATCTAAAGCATAATCGCAATTCGATCCACGATCGAATAGCCAAAATAATAAGATGGTAAACGAAATGTAATTACGAATTTGTTTGAACGAAACAATTGAATAATTCATCATTCAAATTTAAACGAAATATCTAAAGCATAATCGCAATTCGATCCACGATCGAATCAATAATATTCGATACTATTTTCTCAGGGAAAAAAATTTTTGATTCAACCTACTGTACGTACGAAATAGTAAAATTCGACCATCAATCGACTCTATCAAATTTAATACACTGTCACAGTATTTTCTGCTAAATCTATAATAACATCTAGAATACGAAATACAATACAAATTAAAAGAATATAAAACACAGAAAACAAAAGAATACACAAAGATCAATCGATCGCTGANCAATAATATTCGATACTATTTTCTCAGGGAAAAAAATTTTTGATTCAACCTACTGTACGTACGAAATAGTAAAATTCGACCATCAATCGACTCTATCAAATTTAATACACTGTCACAGTATTTTCTGCTAAATCTATAATAACATCTAGAATACGAAATACAATACAAATTAAAAGAATATAAAACACAGAAAACAAAAGAATACACAAAGATCAATCGATCGCTGATCGGTCAGATTTCACACACTGTCACAGCATTTCTTTCTTTCTTTTTTTTTTATTAAATCTATAATGACACTAACGGGTCGAAAAGTGACGACGAATTTTTCGAAAAAGAAATTTTAAAACGTCCTGGAACGCACCGACGCCATAGTCACCGATCACTAGAAACTTGAACAGCAGCTCCTTGTGCCCGAACTTGGATAACAGAGCATCCGAGTCTCTTCTCGACTTCCTAGAGCTCATGTCTTCCTCACCTCTGTTGTATATGTCCCGTGAAATAACCGAAAGTACCAACGCACTCACTGGTGATTGAATCAGGTTTGGCTGGTAAACTGACAAATGGACAAAAGCGAGAGAAGCTCGACCTCAGAGGTCGACACACGACGTCTCTTGCCCCCCTCGATTTGACAAACTATCGTGTTCGCTATCGACTCTTCCTGTCTTCGTAAACACTCTCTCGACGATCTTCCTCAACGCTCGATTCACACTTCTACTAATTTTTGGTTATTATTTTTCTCACAATTAGCAGATTCGTGGAATTTTCAGTGATGGATACAATAAATACGAAACTATGGAAATGTATTTGAAGCATTTAAAAAACTACTAACTATTCGAATGTTCTGCCGTTCATATTCGTTCATATATTTACTAATTTATAAGTACCACTCAACATATAATACTTCAGATCGGAAACAATGAAAAAGAACAACAACGCCGTGCCATTACGAATAAGTCGACGCATTTATATTTAAGTCACGTGTAACTTAAGCTATAAGTTAATATCGTTCTAACGTCAATCATCGTACTGTCTTTAATCTGTCTTTCTGATACGCAAGTGTGATACGTATTAACTGATATCAGTTGTTACCTAGTATAGATAGCAATGTGATAGATACTTAATTTTCCATGGTTTATGATTGAATAATATTACAATTATCTCCAATAAACATGGGAAGTCTCAGCATTTAGGAAATTCTAGTAACACAAAGAGTGGGGATGGTGATAAACCTTCGAGATATTAGTTTCTATTTAGTATAGATACATGTTAGCAACGAACTGATTTCGAGATTGTTCGGAGGCAGATATCCCATGTGATATAAAATGTTGTAATACAAAGAGGATCTGGTCACGCAATGGAGATAAATCTTCTGATAAAGAGGACTGTATTCGATCGCTCAAGCCCTAGAATTTTCGAATGGAAAAGATCGCGAGTTTCACAAAGTCTGTCCCCTAACGATTTCTAACATACGCATTTGCGTTATGTCGAGATTTCTAGAAGATAATATGTGCAAAATTGCTTGTTATTTTTGATAATATAGTTTTTTATAAATAGTACTTATTAATGTAATATATTATATAATATATTATTATTTATTAATGTAGTTTTTTTATAAGTAATATTTATTAATATAATATATTATTTATAATTCTATATCATACTATATTAACTTGTTATATTATATAATTGTGTATTAATATATATTAATATCTAACATTAATCTTAATATTAATATGTTAATATTTAAGTAATTTTTCTGAATTTAGAATAATAATTGTTGGTATGACAGTTTCATAAATTTGGCAAGCAATGAAAAATTTATAGAGAAAGAAGAAGAACAAGTTTAATAATTAATTCATAATAGGTGCGCTAATTGGTACACATATTTTATTTGAAATGAAATAGAAAATTTGAAATAATGAATTGTTGTAATGAATAACAAATAAAGCAAGTAGACTTTTGCAAAATATAATTCTAAGAATTAATTTAATTATGATGATTGTAGCAAAAAATTGTTACATTTTCACGCGATGGTCAACATGTATGAAATCTTTTTTATTTTCAAATTAATATTAGAACTTGAAACTTAGTATATAATCTATTAGTGCATATTTATAGTTTTTAAGTTTATTTAAAAAAAAAGAGATTGATAAATTTATTATAAATTTAGTATAAACGTTTACAGTGTAAAATTTATTTGACATATAGTTTTTGATTAAATCTTCCTTTCACAGTAACTTCATAAAAATATATCTTCTACTGGAAGTTAAGACGTCAACCAAGTTCTTGGATTATGAATAACTAGAGTGTCAATTTCTTCAGAGCTGAAATCCTTTAGTCTCATCTTCGGCAAGACGTTGTTCAAAATGTGAGAGAATCCATGTCCACCGAATTTTATCTGTATTTCAAAAAAAAGGCATATCTTATGAAAAAAAAATCTAATAATTGGAATAGAAGTTCATTGATAACAAGATTAATGAGAAATATTATAGCATTTGACAACAATGTTATATTGAAAATATACTGAATAAAATTTTGAAAATAAATCTCTGCAGTTCTGGTGATTAAAAAAGAATGTTCATACAATAATGAAGAAAAAAGAATCAACAAACACTGTAAAAGTGTTCAACTATTAATTTTAAGATTTCTTAAAATTGGAAAAAAATGTTCAAATCTTGCGAAAGCATATTGATTAGTACACTTAAATAAATACATTATTGTGTAAATACGTAAGTAAGTACGTACCAATCTGTGCTTCGTGTGAATATCGTGACTCAGCAGAACGCGATCTAACTTCTGCTCGTCTCGAAGATGTTTCACGCGATCGATTCGTTGTGCGTCAGAGATCATATCTACGGATGGGCTCAACTGATAAAAGGAACATTCAGAACCGAAAAGATCGAACTGGCAATAACATTTCGCGTCATCGGCGAACTCCAAAAGATCCTCTGGGCTGAGTATAGTCCCTGCCGATTGTGAACATCAACTCTCGAGTCAAATCACTTTGATCTGATGCAATTATTTGTTTTAATAATAAAAATATTCGTATTATAATTATTTATATTATATTATATATCATTATATTATTATTTTATATATACTATATATCACTTTTATATCATAATATTTACATTGTGATAAGATGTATTATTTATACTTACGTGATATATAATAAAATATAAATATGTCCATTTTTGAGATATGAAATTAATGAAAAAGCTTTGAACTTTTTTGAGCGATATAATGATAAATGATTAAACGTACGATCGAGGTGAGAAAGGATAGCCTTTCTTGCATCGCCGCCAGCTTCTTGGTAAATTCTCATTATCTCAGAGGGCGCGGCAGAATTCCTTCCAGGATGAAAACTAACGGGGCACTTCAATTGCTGTTGAACTTCAGCGGTTGCTTGGATAGCTCGTTTCTCGAACGCTGTTTGAAAAATTAAAATGTGAACCATACTATGAAACAAGAATAATCACTCGTATAACAATCGCGCAGAATTTAATGTATAATTATATAAGATCAGAAATATGTTTTACAGCAAAACATTAATCATGGGGATGCTTTGACATTACAACTCTTAAAATGATTAAAATAATTAATATTAAATTATATGAAATATATATAAATTATATACGTATATAAAATATATATATATATAATAATAAATGAATGAGATTTATAATAGATATGTTATTTAATAAGATAAATAATTTTTAGAAATTCAGCATCATTGTTGAAAATTTTATTAAAACATATAAAACTCCTCTAAAAGCAAAAAAATATATATAGATGGAATATTTTTTATATAAGTTAAAAAATCAATTTCACACTATATATACTAACAAATAGTATTACATTATTATAAATAAATTAATAATGAAATAATAATAAATATAATAAAATTAATAATAAAATAATAAATATTAATAATAAATATATAAAATGAATTCATTACAAATTGTCTTCATATAATATACAATGAAGAACATAACTGATATTAACATTACTAACGACGAAAAATTGTCGATATTTTAAATTTTATTGTTACAACTTCATAAAAATAAATCATATGATAATTTTTCATCATTAATATATACTATCATTATGTGCTGAAAAAATTAATTTACTGCGTATTTGATGATTGATCCAATGGAAGAGAAAATATACAAGAGTAATGTTTCGAGGTAATTCAGATTTTTATAAAAAATTTTATTTCGATAAAAATTGCTACTTTTTGAAATTTAAATCTATTATTAATATGAAAGTAGTGTATCTGGAAAAATGGATCAATCTTCTTATTTCATTTTCTATACATCCTTGATATTAAATCTGAAAACTGGCTTGAAAAAGAACAATTTTACAAAAATTGTTCTCGTTATAAACAATTTTATTTAGAAATACTTAAAAACAAATTTAGAAATCCTATTTATCGGAAATAATATTCAGTGTGAGATTACATACGTGTAATTGGCCAACTGCTTCCAACTTCTCCTATGAATCCTGTCTTCACGTCGGGATAGTCCTCGCAGCCAATGGTCATTTCATTCAACATTACATCGTACATCTTTTCCTTTGATAGATCCTGGTCAGTTTGAGTTTCGTTGACATAATAACCTTTTATCCACAGTAAAAATAAAAAAAAAATAGATGTGAAATAAGCTGATAAAATGTGGTTTGTGTAAAAAGTTTTCATTTATAATTTATTCAAAAGTCAAAAAAAATCTTTTGCAATTACTCAAAAGTCTTGAAACAAATATTCCAAATCTGAACACAATATAAATATGTAAATTAATGTACATAAATAATATGACAAGTAACAATTAATCGTTTGAATAATAATAAGTAAATAATAAACAAAGTTTAAACAATAGAATATTTTCAAGACGAGAGAACAAGATCTACGTAAAAAAATCTTTATAAAAGATCTTAATATAAAATAATATGAAGAAAGAATTCTTTATATTATTTTATCTAGCATGAACGTGTACCGAATATCAAAAAATGAAAAGTATCCTTAGACTTTTGGACAAAAGTGTATGTTCGTACAAAATCAATCACGTATCATAAGTCATATTCCAATTATTTCTAATATTTATTTATAATATTTATAACTTATGAAGGAAGTATATTAGATTATTCTTCGAACGTTTTGCTCGCGTGAAACGTAGTTAATAAATCGTGAGAATATTTTACCAGTCCCGGCAATGATATTAATTCCAGTTGTTTCACTGACTTTCTTCATGAACGGAATGTTGCGTTGCAAGCCGTAATTACTATTCTCCACGATAGTGCCACCGCCAAATTCTTTGTACAATTTCACATCCTCCAAAACAGCATCCTCCGTGCATTGATCGTTGTATATTAAATTATAAAGATCGCTGTAACTGCGAGGGGAAGAATCATTGAAGATCATATAAATCGTATGATTCGCTGAATTTCAATGGAAAATATATGCCACGTATATTGCACTTACGATAATTAAAGATAACAAAAATGATAAAGAATAAAGTAATATATATATATAGTAATATATATAGTAATATATATAGTAATATATATAGTAATATATATATAGTAATATATATAGTAATATATATATAGTAATATATATAGTAATATATATATAGTAATATATATAGTAATATATATAGTAATATATATATAGTAATATATATATATGTACATATGTATATAATAGATNCAAATAAAATAATATGTATAAAATTAATATAAAGTGAAATAAAATGAAATAATATTTGTAATAAATAATTCAAAAATATATGTAATACAGACTAACACAACAAGTGATAAATACATATGCAAAGGAATATCTGTCTAATTTATCACACATACGGATATTGTTTCAGCATGCCGACGTTCTGAAGCTCGATTTTGCCATTGAAAAATCGTTTCAAGTGGAATGGGGGCTGCACGTAAAACGTGGTGAATGTCATCGATAAATGCTCGTGCGTGAGGGTACGTCCAAGCTGGTTTGCATCTCTCTTTCCAAGAACTAGAAAGAGAAACACTCGAGAATATTGTAATTTCGCGCGACTGTTTATTTATAAGTATAGATAAGATTATTTATGAGATTGACAAATTGATTGAATAATTAATTTTCTGAGAAGGAATGACTGAGAAACAGAAGTATGTTTGAAACTTTAACTTTGAATTTTCTATAAAAGTATATTTATTTATAACAAGATGAAAAAGTTTTTTGATTCATTTAATTCATTAATGCAGCTCGACATTCTACAAAAAAAAAAAAATGATTTGTATTGAATAACTCTCCTCCACTTCTCTCTTCTTCTTTGGTTGACAAAATATTTCCAAACCAAATTGATAAAATATCTCCAAAAACAAGAGATTAGAATCAGTGTCCCACCCCAGTATATTAATTTCTACAACTTAAATTTTTACGTGTGCCGTTTATTCCTGAATTCTATTGAAGACACGAAGTCAAATTTTTCATGATATTGAATCAAATTTTTCATGATATTGAATTTTAATATCCCTGTTAAACTTTCTTGATTAATTAATGCTGCTTCTCGGTTAATTGAATCTGGTAACAACAACTATTAAAGTCAAATCAATAGTAATATCTCTGCATTCCTAATCTTTGCATCTTTTTATATCTTCTTTAAATTGGATCCTTTCATTCACTATGTCACTCTAATATGTGGCATTGTATCACCACATAAGTTATATTTTTTTCAAATTTAATAAACCATCTAGTGACAATAATTTAAATAAAAATAAAATTTTGTACAGTATCAGAATCATTACTTATGGATTTATTATATATATATGTGTAAATAAAATATAATACTTACCAGTTTCAACGTAACCAGACGTATTCATGGTTCACTCATGTGTGCACGAATTTTTCTAACAGTAAGTTACGAGCAAACCAGAAGACAATTTTCACTGATGTAGAACGTACGAAAAAATAATTCCTATTTATATACGAGATAACGCAGCCAGCTTGTTGATAAAAGCGTTGTTGAACAATTAAGATAATTTTCCGTTTGAGATCTTGAGGCTTTCGTTCGCAGAAGAACGTGCTCGCTTCTCTCGCTTCTCTACAACGCACTGAAGTTTCAAGCTGATTGCAAGTTACATAATAAAAATACGCTCGTTAATCACAGACAAATCACAAATGACTTAAAGTGTATTTTAATGAGATGCAAACCTTGACGAGGTTTTCATAAACGCTGGAGATACCAAAATAATCAGTTCATGAAAAATTGTTATAATTTCATACAACAATCTACTCTGGCTTTGAAACGTGAAGCTCCTCTAAGTTTAATAATTCTAAGTTTATCCTTTCTTTTACAAAATATTTCTTTTACATCGTGCAGCCAGCAAAAGCTAAAGTTGAAAAAAAAAATTTCTCTCATTCGTGTCTTCGAAGATTAGAATTCCCTTTTTAGAATTTCTTGAAGTTTTAGCCCCCAACATCGAAACGTTAAACATAAGCTGACAGAAACAATAAAAAAATAATTTATTCCAAAATAATATTCCAATATTAGTCAATGAGAAAATAAATGATTATTTCGAACCGACTAATGAATAAATAAGAAACTATTTTTCGAACGCTATATTGTTCTACATTTACTCCATTTAACAACGTACCGGAGATTAAAGGAACAAGTAACAACTTTGTACAAAGTGCAGGCCTTTATTTTGCACGTACATCTGTTCGTAAACGAGTAACACGACGAAATATTCCTAAAAAAAAAAAAAAAAAAAAAAAAAAAAAAATTAAAC